>VYZW01011365.1:0-21573 GCA_013401315.1 Balaeniceps rex
TGGTGCTTAGTTGCCGACTGGGGCTAAACCACGACACGTTCCCAGATATTGGTTTTTGTCATGCTATATTTTTAGACTTAAAGAGCATATTACTACCTGATGATATTTTCCTGGAACTTATTTGCCATAATCAAGTCACTTTTCAGTTATCTTATACTCTTTAATTACACCTTTATAAGACATTTTCTCTAATTTTCAAATAAGTGTTGCTGTTCTTCTCTGGGGCCTCATTATTTTTTTCTGTGTAAACACCATAATTCCATTATCAGTTTACAATCATTTTACCAGTCGGGTAGATTTGTTGACTTTACCTACTTGAACTTTCTCAGGTACTGCATGAGTCCCAACTGCGAAACTGTCCTGAACTAATCTGAAATAGCAAAAATTTTTGGCAGAGAAACAAAATAATGTATGTGCAGTTGATCAAGTGCAAGGGGATATTAGAAGTACACACAAGTCAGCAACATTAAGAAGGTGGAAGATAGGCTTCACTATGAATAATCTTCAGCAAGAAGCCTTCACAACTAAGACTCATTATATAAAATTCAAATCCCTCTTTCTTTTGTGGGAAGTAACAAATGTCATGTACAGAAGTCATATCGCCTTTCTACTTCCACTTTACTAGTTTACTACTTCAAAACTTCCACTAGTCTTTTTCACAGCATCAGAACTGGAGCATTGATTGTATTGTTCATCTACTACATCTTTTTAAGTGTTACTATTTTTCACACTGCCATGCTCTACAGAAGGCCTGTGCTATTTGTACCTAGATATATGATCTTGCATTTTTTTGTATTAAACATTTATGTTTCTTGAATAGCCCACTTAAGAAAATAATTCAGACTGTTTTATATCAATTATTGTGCTATCTGCTAGTTTCATCAGCACTGATTTCCGGATCATTGATGATAATATTGAGTAGTCTGTTAGCTACCCTTAAGGAAACACAATAGGAAAAGACCTTTTGAGCAATGATTTCTGTGAAAGGTAGCTGAATCCAGTGAGCTTCATGATCCAGGGGATTTCTCCTACTCCAGCCCAATAGAAGAGAGGATGCTGCTGAAGTTCCATGTCCCAAAGTCCACCTGCTGGCCAGGCTGAGCATGTACACCCAGTAGGCACATACACACACAGAAACAAACTATACACACACAACTGACCCCATGAACCAACAGAGAGCAGTGCCCTTACCAGCACCGACATAAGCACAGACGGTGCTCATATAAACACGAACAGCATGGGAAGCCTGATCCTGCTACTCCCCTGTTGCTGATCAGGATTGAAGTTCACCAGCACTCACATACACACACAGCACAGGTCTCTTCAGACACCAGCCCTAGATACTCAGACTGTGCATCTGCTGGCCTCCAGGCCCCTGACTCCCCCAGTTGTTGGCATCTGGACCTACAGACCCGGGAGGCTCCCAGTCCCAGCCCAGTAGCTGGCAGTCAGACCCCTCCTCCTACTCAGCGGCTGGTCCAACTTGAAGCTCACTAGTGCTCACACACAGAGGCTCAGAACAGAGTGCACACACACAGGAGACAGTTAGAAATAAGCTTAATAAGAAGTTAGGACAGACTGAGGTGATCAAGTCCAGGGCTCAGTCAGATAAGTCCACCAAGCAGCTGGCCACTTGACTAGACCCTTTTATCTCATTTTCCCTCTATTTTCCTGCATTTGTTCGTCTCCAGCCCACCTTAATCACTCCCTTCTCCTGCCTTCAGTCCTTCCCCTAAACAACCCCTAGGAAGTTTGACACATTCCTACAATCGTCTTAAAACATACATTTTACTTAGTCCCTAAATTCTCTCCCCCTACTTCCCACAGCAAGTCCCATACCCTTTTAGGCAATTGCTCTGTTCAGTTTGCATGGCTTTCTAGGAAGAGTTTTTGATTGATTCCTCTGCATGGGCTTCAGGCCAGGGTCAATGGGAAATCACTCTCTGATGGTCTTTAGGAGTTAGCTGATGCAGGATGCTCTGTTTCCACTGATCAGCATAGCAGGGTTCCTCTACCCATCATTGTTTCTCCCATCCTTACTGGGTTTTCCTGTTTAATGTGATTAGCCTTTAGTCAGGCAACCTAAATACTCCTATTTGTAAATGATAGCTACCACAATTACCACTGCATTTTGAGTTTTATGTCATGAAGATGCTTTTCCAGTTTACTTCCTTTTAGTCCAATGACCTCCAAGGTCACTGTTTTTCTGTCAAATTGGTCCTACTCCTTCTTGTATTTGCCAGAAACTCTACAAAATTTCCCATCAGGAGAACATAGCAATGGCTGGAATTAAAAAAAAAAAAAGAGATGTTTTTCAGACCAATGAAATTTTATTTCAGTCTATTCTACTGATTTATGGACTTAGGAACTTGTCACAGCTGATAATGTTTTGATTGACAAGTCACAATGGATCCATTTCTGCCCCACATATCAGGCTGAAAAGACAGTATGACATTATATACTGGCAATGAATTCCAAAACCCTTTTCTTTTCAACAGAAAATGTATCAGGATAGACTAATAAGATTGGGCAAAATAGCTTTGAGTAGACATATTCTGAGAGGTATTCTTTAAAATATACAGCCTTGTCACATTGTAGCAGACTACAGTTTAGATTTTGTTGCCCTAGGCTTTTAGCAAACTTTAAGAAAACGGGGTAAGGCTGAATTACAAGTTATGTTTTTTGCTAAGAGCATTAATATATAAAATGGAAAATATGGAGTACAGATAAGCAGGAGGAGACATCAGTCTCTGTTCTATAAAGCTTGTAGGTAATTAAGGAAATAAATGTTTTTGGACTTATACTTCCATTTCCCTGTTCCACTACTCTGCATATTCCTTGTCTCTTACTCTCTACCTTTTAAGCCCTTCTCCACTTTCTATTTAGCACTCTCTTGCTCCTTTTTCTGCCACCATCTTCTTCTCCCGTTATCCTCACATTCTTTCCTTCTCCATGTCCTTGTCCTGCACTGCATAGCTAAATATAGCAGAGCAAGCAGGGACCTTCCCCTCCCATACATCTCATGATGGTGGCAAGGCTTGATTCCATGAAGTGTCATGCAATACATGGCAAGGCAACTGGAAAAATAGTAAAAAAAAAAATCACTGACAGCCATCATCCAAGTGTCTGATGACAACCTTCTTTTGCCTTTCCTGATTATGCTGATTTTGGCTGGGATAGAGTTCATTTTTTCCATATCAGCTTGTATGGGAGTATGTTTTGGATTTGTGCTGAAAACAGTGTTGATAACACAGAGATGTTTTAATCATTGCTGAGCAGTGCTTACACAGAGTCAAGGCCTTTTCTGCTTCTCACACCACCCCACCAGCGAGTAGGCTGGGGGTGCACAAGAAGTTGGGAGGGGACATAGCCGGGACAGCTGACCCCAACTGACCAAAGGGATATTCCATCATACCATATGACGTCATGCTCAGCATATAAAGCTGGGGGAAGAAGAAGGAAGGAGGGGATGTTTGGGGTGATGGCGTTTGTCTTCCCAAGTAACCATTACGTGTGATGGAGCCCTGCTTTCCTGGAGATGGCTGAACACGTGTCTGCCGATGGGAAGTAGGGAATGAATTCCTTGCTTTGCTTTGCTTGCGTGTGCAGCTATTCCTTTACCTGTTCAACTGTCTTTATCCCAACTCACAAGTTTTCTCACTTTTTCTCTTCTGATTCTCTCCCCCTTCCCACTGGGGGGGAGTGAGCAAGCGGCTATGTGCGGCTTAGTTGCCAGCTGGGGTTAAACCACGACACCAATAGTGTCTTCAAAAGTAATTTTCTGAAGCACTTGTACTCTTGTCTTTGTTTGCTTATAAATGGGGTTCAGCAGAGAAAAATATTTTTCAAGGTTATCCCAAACGCTGAATGGAAGCTGTATGATTCTCTACTGCTTTAGTGCAAACTGTTCTAGATTCCTTGCCCGTGTGCTACGCTCTGAGGTTATCCTAGGTCTGGAGACATTTTTTCTCCAGAAATCGTTCCACACCTGGGGAAAATATCAATAGGAACACTGGATTGATACTCTAGAAGGGCAGGTGCATTAGTCAGCCACTTGTGTGCTAGGTAACTTGTCAACTCATAGTAACTGGTCTGTGCCTCAGTTTCCCCATCTGTAAAATCTGCATGAGAGTACTTCCTGTCTTTGGCGAACTTTCAGATGAAAAGCAGCATATTTATAAAAAAGCAGTGACTTATATCTTCTCCAGATCTCCCTTCCTCTACTACCAGTTTGCATACCAGTCCAAAATCAAACAAGAGCAAATTAAAGAAAAGAAACACATGCACACACAAGCAAACAACTTTTTTCATTTTCAGGGCTACCATAAAATCCGTTCATTTTCCCACTCATCCTTAGAAACAGATAAGAAGGTATCGAATTTCTCTAGAAATAGGTTAAGTACATACATTCTACAAGATATTTTCTATGCAGTTTTTTCCAAGCAGAATATGTCAAAATCATTCAACATCAGAGCTGACCATGTGCTGACCATTGCAGTCCATGTACCTGTTTACCCATTTTCCCGAATTCTTCAATGATTGACAGATTTTCAGTTCAGAACAACCTCTATGATTATGTATCCCATCTCCACTAGGAAAAGCTCAAATGATTTAATGAGTGATTCCCATCTCAAACTCTTGTCTTCTGCGTGTTCTCCAGAACTCTTGACAGCTTTGAATTTGAATATACAAGGATTCAGATTTGCAGCTAGTCTGAAGAGAAATGCTTTCTGCATTGCACTAGTCGGCACTGGTGTCAGAGATACAGCTTCTTGTGTTTCTTAGTTTTACATTGCTCTGCTGCCATTTGCATTCTGAGGTGTCAGTACAGTTTTGCTTATAGACTTTAACAGCATCAGTAAATGTTTAGTGTCCCAAAAGCCTTTAGCTACCACGTCCCATATTGTGAAATTAATGCCACACAGCTGAAAACTTGTCTTGAATTTGTCCTTGTAACATTTCATTGGTCTCCCTCTTAATTTAAGGTCATCAAAAATAGTTTTGGCAATCTGTCATTTGACATATGTACCAGCATAGTTAGCAGATGGCCTAACCTAGATGAGCCTGCTGGAGCATTATTTTTATGCTGAGTATTTAACAGCACCCTGAGATTTTACTGTTCAGGATTTTATTCTGCCAGCAATAGACAATGCAGCAGCACACTTTGTTTATTCTCAGTAAGGCAGAGAGGTAAATCTTTTTAAAAGGCAAGCTTGTGGCTGTAGAGCATTAGATTTTACCCTGATCTAGAACGATGGCATTACTTGCTTGGAGGGGATTACCTTCCAAAATTAACTTATTGTCTCCTGGCAACCAAACTGCTCTCGCTAGAGTGCCAAAGAGCCTTCTGCACTGACCTGACAGAGTAGGTGATGTTAATTCTCTTTATTTCCATCTTGAATCAAGGCCAGTGGAAATACTGTAATTACTTCCCCAATTTTTTTTCTCGCGAAAGAAATTACTAAAAGTGTTACACAGATTCTACTGTATTGTAATGCAGAGGAAGATCTCTTCAAATTATGTGATGTAATATCTCTAATTGTATATATTCCTAACTGTATCAAGTTTATCAGCACCTGCTACAACACAGGATAAGCCTTCCTGTTTGCTATCCCACTTGCCTTCAAACTGGCATTCAATATACGTCCAGGTTTTCTTTATTCAGTCCCCATAGATGTTGACATCACCCAACTGATCAGAATCTCCAATCTATTGGTAAGAAAGCACATCACATCTCTAGTAGTCCTGGAAGGCCAGACAAAGTTATTGATGATGGCAGTCAGATGATCCCAGGAGAGAAGGAGGGCAGAAAGAGGGAAGCAGCTTGTCTGCTGATTCTCTTGAGGGTGCTTTTGAAACATTGCTGAATTTTTGGTTGGTCATTTTGGATAACCCCCTGTGTTGTGTTCTCCTAACTAGTAACAGCTGCAGTATTACATAGGCAAATGATATTGAAGCCTTTCTGCTGCTGCACAAAGTCGTAGAGAACAAATCAAACTGATGAATACGTCAGTAGTATTTAGTTACATAATTTTGTTTCATTGCCAAGAATAAGACTTGTGCCTTTTTAATAATTTCACAGCCCTGTACCTTGAACATTTTTCTTGTGTTGGTAAAAAGAAAGGATTTGCAAAAGTTTTTCTACAACGAAAATTTAAAACATGCACACACATACACATATGCACACAAAATGCACAAAAACCTGAGAAGCTAATATATCCTGGACAAAAGCCAGAATTACCGGAACTGAGCAAGTGGTTACACAATTTTCTGAGAACAGCTCTGTAGAGCTCATACCCTCAGGCTATGCCGTATATCACAGCAGCCAGAGATAAGGTGCTACGGATCAGAATAAAATTCTCAGTATCAATATTAAACTTTTCTCCGTTTACCTCTCATATATAAAAATAGCAGTAGCTCCCAGGGCTGACTTAATAGCTCTGTCAAAGGCCTGTTCGCACTTTCCAACAATGCTATTAATATAGAAGACATTAAATTCTATTGCTAAGTAACTGGATGTACATCAGCTGAAAACATAATGCCTCTGTGCTAGAGAAGATAAACATCAAAATACATATCAGAGTGTGATAGAACTAAGTATATGATTTAACAAATATTTTCCATAAAGGAAAATCTACTAAAAGGCCCAGAAGGATATTTGTATAACTTGTCTTCATGAGTTCATTATCAAAAACCAATCTCTATTGCCAAGCTTCCTTTGCTTTCACAGTAAACAAATGAACTGACAAAACACATGCAAATTCTGAGGATCTTTGAAAGCCCAATTCTTTTTAGGGGCTGATATACTGACTATAAAATTCAGCATATCTGAAAATACTAGTTTGCAATGTGAGTAGGAAATTGTAGTCTTGCTAACCTTGATGAATTCCCTGGGAATCCAATCTGGAGCACTGAGGACAGCTTCAAGGATCAGTTTGCACACAGAAAATTTGAAGCCTTAATATTATATTCACTTTAACACCATCACCATTAAGCACAATCAAGAACATTTCTAAGGTACAGCTATTGTTACTTGATTAGTATGTCATACATGGATGGCCCAAATTCCAGTTAGAGAGTCTCTTCACAGTGAACAAAGGCATTATCCAGGTCTGGGTGAGGCTGTACATCCACACAAGCAGGGTCAGAAACAGGCACAGGCTTGTACTCTAGCTGCTGGGCTATGAGCAGGAACAGGAGGAAGCAGTCAGCTGTTAGGGTAGCATGAAATGTCAAAATGGCCATTCCCTGTCTCCTCTGAGGGAAAGGCAGCCAGTCACCAGCCAGACCATGTTGACCTAGAATAGCCAGTAAAAGGTAATTGAGAGAGTCACTGCTCAGTACAATTTAAAATGTGACATACATATGACAAAATATGACATGGTGCATCATTCACATGACTATGCTGCAAGATATATCTTCTGCTGCACTGCTACCTGAGGTTGCCTTCTTCCACCAGGAACCCCAGCCAGCATGCCATGTAACACTACCACCTTGCAGTATGGGGGATGCAATGAATACCTGACCAGGCAGGCATGGCCAGAATGTGTTGATACCACAGAGAGAAACATATGAGCCCATCCACGCTGGTGAGCTTACCCACAGTCTGCCTGTGTGCAGATAATACCACATAAGGTGAGTCTGTGCTCAGACATAGGCTGAGGACCTGCATTTAAAATACAGTATAGAAATGGACTGTGCTTTACTTCCCCAATATGAAGATTTTCCCACTAGGCAGCCACAAAGTTAGATGACCTCATATGTAACTGTCTTTGCTATGTGTCAGGTTCCCCAGATTCACTTCTATTTGCAAAATTGCCACTCACAGAAAAAATTAATCACTTGAGCACCAAATCTTTGGAAAGCCACATGAAGCCATTTAAAAGCCAAGCTGTTCTAATTTTTTATTAGTAGATAAAAGTGAATCTGGAGAGATGAACACTACAACCATCCATTACCTGCAGTTGTCAAGGTAACAGCTGCTTTAGGATTAATGCCCAAAAGACAGTTTCAGTCTTTCATCACAAATACTACAAACATTACATGTGTTAGTTAGCTGACTACTTGCCAGTCCTTTCTTTCTTGGTGCTCTTCCCAGGATAGTTATTCTATTAGCTTTTCAAGAGCAATATAGTACTAGCCCCAAATCTGGAGGGAGTTTTTTAATTGCATGTTAATACATTATTTATTTATTTATTTATCTATCCTTCAGCAGACATATAACTATTGCCAATGCACCTCTCAATTTCCTCATCCAGAATGGTTCATTTCTCTTCCAAGAGAAATATATCACCTCACTAATTTAATTCTGTGAAAATAGACTGCTTCTCTCTATCTTGAGAAACTTCAATTAACTACTTCTGTATTCTGAAAACATCTGTCTGTTTTTTCTTTTTTTTTTTTTTTTTACATTGTATACCCCTAAAAGAGGGCATTAGATGTTTTCTTAAAGCAGGACAGATTTTCCCCAAGAAAGAATTTCTAGCACTAAGAAATTAGACTTACTTTTAGGATTTTCCAAGCATCCTACAGGGCATAGCCCTGAAGACTGAACAGAGATTTAGAGGAAATTGCTTTGGAAACAATGAACTCATCTCTGTATAAATATTGAAAGGACATCTCTGGCTCACAGACTTTGGTGTGCATAATAGAAAATCATTCATCAGACATATTGGCAGTTGGTGTGAACTCTACTGACAAAAAAAAGCAGTCTCTAGGGACTTCAGTGCATTTGTTACAGGCATCCGAAAATAAGCTATTTTTCTTTTCTTTATTTTATTTCTCTCTGGTAAGGATCCTCTATTAGTCTTGAATAGCACTGTCATTTTGTGCCTTAAAAATTGTCAGTGCTAATCAATGATGCAATCCAGCATCCCTGTGACAGTGCTTGTTACACTGCCTCAAAAGAACTCACCAGACTTCGTCTATATACACCATCATCCAATATCAGTCCCAAGTAAAGGAATACCATCATTTTTTCTAAGAATACAGGCAGGAGAAATACATTAACTTTTGTAAGCCAAAACAAAAGGTGCTAAAGCAGTATTTTTGACAAGAAAATTCCCATCATGGGAAATACCAAACTTGGCACATACGGCATTTTTTCTTCTTCTAGGCAAGTATCATGCAGTAATTGCTCCTTTCAACACCCAGCTGAGAAAAGTATGTGTTCAGGAGATTCTGGGATTTAGTTTTGTTGTCATTCCACACTTGGACCATCCTGTGTAAGCTGAAACACTGCATTCACCTGGCAGTTACTGGCTGTCTGTTTCAGAGTCAAAAATTCTATGACTAATGTCAGGTCTCTAGTGTAAGACCTTCCACTGAATGCTTGGAAATATGTCATGTAATCCCCCTAAATAATCATAGCAAAATATGGGCTGTCACTCATATCCCTAAGACACAAAACAGTGCTCTGAAAGCTTCTTCTGTTTTCCTTCTCTTTATGAACAAAAACAAAACCTGAACCTGTAAGAATACTTTTTTTTTTTTTAATCTAATTGCTCAGATGAGCTCTAATAGATTGGACAGAGCTCATTTCCCTTTCCTGCTACTCAGGCTTCACAACCATCATGTTGACATGAATTTATGTAAAAGAAGGCAACAGTTACAATGTCCCTAATATGCATAAAATTAATTAATCTCTTTTATCATTAATCATATTAATGTGATGTCTGAAACATCAACTTGAAAGGATGATGCTTATCTCTGAGGATATAAACCCCTTGTTTGTAAACAATGTTCAGTAAGTCTTAGTGACATACTGACAACTTTCTGAAAATCATATCAGATTCTTATGAATTAAATATGAGGACATGACATCAATACTTCTAATGGTTAGAGCTATTTCTAGAAGTAAGATAATTAATGATCTCCTCTTTTACATTTCCTTAAATGTGATATTAAAGAACAAATCTTAAGGAAGCTGATTTAATCAGAAAACTCACTGGATGAATTTCAGACTACAATAGAAAGGATGGGGAATGTTTTAGGTGTCCTAAAGGTCAATCCACTTGGGAGGCTAACATTCATAGTCTAGTTCACCATTCTGTTGTAACTCTTCCATGCAGATTACCTTGAAGTACACTAAACAGAGTAAACTACTTCACACAATGGCATTTTTAGTGATTTATTCTCAGAGTTAACACTTTCAGTTATTTATTATCAGAGTTAATATTGTTCCAACAGGAACACAACCTGTGAATATAAGAGCACTGCAACATCCAAGCTAGCCTGCTGTGCTGAGGTATGTGCAGGCTTATAATGCTGGGCTCTGATTTTAGCAAGAAACAACTCATTTACTACCTTCGCAATCATTGTAAGACATTTTCAAGACATCCTTCATTGTTAAGCAGATATTCAGATACTGCAGTTATGAGTTCTGCCTAAACATCTAGTTAAATAATATTTTATTCCTTTTATGCTAGCTTATCATGAAGACAAAATTCTTCTTCATTTCCTGCATTAGAAATAACATCCCTGTGCTCACAGCTGTTTTATCTGGAGCACTGAGGAGAAAAAAGCAGCCAATCCCTTATCATGAAATTTACATGACTTCTGAATATGCCTCTGGGTGATGTGTTTAACAAAACAAGGACAAGAAGTATAGGATTATTCTTCACAGGACATTCTTCATTAAGCTAGTGGAAATAAATCAAGTACTGAGATGAGCTATATTGTAAAAGACAGTGCCCCTTTAAAACTGGAAAACAGGTGCCTAACCATAAATTTGGTCTTCGCTGTATTAGCTTGCTGTCACTGAACAGGTCTATCTAAGTCTGGAAGTTTCTTCCTATTAAATAGGTAAAGTAACTTCACAAGCTACAACTATCACAGAAAAGCAGTTACGCTGACACTGGGGACAGTCACGTATTATTGAAAGCAAAATAGGGAGTAAAGGGGAGGAAATGAGGCCTGCACAATCATGTGGTGTCACATCACCTAGAAGTGCAGACAAGTAGCTGATCTTTCTCGTAAATCCAGGTCTGTCTATAGTACCACATATTTACATTGTATTCGCCAACTAATTACATTTTCTCCTTACAAAAAGAGAATAGTCAAAAGTTGGGGAAAAAAGTGAATGCTTTAAAAAAGAAACAGAACATTAGCTACTGAAAAAGCTCAAAGTGAGTTCTCACAAGAAGACATGATACCTGGACAACTGGTGCTTCAAGGGGGATTTGAGAGCAGAGATGTGAGTAAAACTTGGAAAGGAAGTTGGAGGAAAACTCTTCTATGGATTAAAGATAGCATACCTGGAGATACAAACCCAAGATCACTAAAAAAGGAGATGGAATAAGCCCACCAACTATGAGGACATTCAGCCCTATGTGATTAACCTGATGACACGGATTACCCCATCATAGGAACGATGTCTAGGTCACAGAGCACGCCTTCATCTGAGTCCCAAGACCTGCCTAGCCTGGTGACAGAGTCCCCATTTTAAGTCCCTGCACAAATAATTGCAACCTCACTGTTTCTGCACTATGGGGACATCCCACGGTCTTTTGCACTGCAGTGCTCAGGTGTCTTACCTGGTAAGTTAAGTCAGCAATATGAGGACTTATTTACCCATCTGGAAAAACGACAAGAAGGTTGTTGGAAGATTTGCAGATTTTTAGGTAAGGTGAGCATGTTTTAGCCTGAGATAACAAACTGCTTTGTATAGCCCAGCTGGAGTCTTTTAAACAATACTGAGAGTATTTTAATGTAGACAAGACCTTAAAAAAGGGACACAGTCATAGAATCAACAGCTTGTGACAGTAAGGACACAGAATGACATATGCATATACAGCAATATTTGATTAACTGTTATTTATAGACAATCTTTTTACCATTATTGCTTATTTATTATTATTAGCTTTTAATTAATATATATTTGCTTCCTTTTTCTGATCTTTATGAATGCTGTGCTGCCCATCTCAAATTGAATTTTCCATCACAGTGCCTATGATCTTACAGATTTCTGGTAACTAAAGAAGAAGAAACAGAGCACACAGGATGAGATCCTAACTGCATTTGGCTGCTCATTTCAGAGGAAGGACAACATTTTGCCTTTGTCTGAATGACAGTTCCTAAAACACTAGATACAGCCTTAAAGAGCAGAGGGTGGATGACAACTCTGACTCTACCTGCTATGAAGCCTCCCCAGGCTGGTTGAGTCCATCCTTAGCTGCCAGCTGAATGCTGGACAACAGCTATAGTATGCAAGCAGGGACCTCATGCAAACCTTACAGAATTTATGTAGGTCAGTCTCGGTAAGCAATCTGACAATTGCACAAGTATAATATTTCCTTCCACTCCGGACATGAAAAAGGAAATGATGTGATGCAAAAGATGCTAAAAACACACAAGCAATTTCATTGCTCAGTTTCCTGCTACATGTATCACCCTGGCCATTCTGAACTTACGATTCTTCCTAGAAGAACTGTGATGACATACTTTTTGTTTATATTGAGATTGATTTTCATATAAAGCCACATTAAATCTCTAAACTGGAACAGGAGGTAGTAAGAAAAAATAATTCTTGTTTGGTTATTATTAAGGAAACCAAATTTTGCTGACTTTATAATAAGAAACAGGCAGACTATTACCGTTCTCAACCCCATCAGAAATTTTACCACTATGACAGCAAAAGAATGCTGAAATGTCTAAGAAAGCATCATTGTGACTCCATACATCAAGAATTATTTCATTCTGAAATGTGAATCCCCTAAAGCATTATATGTTTGGAGTTTGCAGGTCACTGGTGATGGAAAGGATAAACAGAAGTGACATTAGACACCCACACTCTTCTACCAAGTTACGATCCAATATATTATCAGAAGAATCCAGACTGCAAACTGGTAACTTGCTCTTATTAAAATCCTAGCCCACAAAAGAAAAGTAAATTTTATAAGCTTAATAACATCTTGCTACTGCTGTTTTTAACTTCATAGTAATAATGGCCTTTCATATGATAGATAAACATTAACTGACAGCAATGACATTTTTAAATGTTTTTGCTGATACTCCTAACAGTCTTGGAGGCTGTTGTTCCCTAATAGATTAGATTACCATAGAAGCCAACGAGCCCAATTAAGATCAAGAGCTCTTTTGTGCCAGGCACAGAGCAAACATATCCTGTTCTGAAGAACGTATAAGCTAAAAAATGAGAGATGCTTGATGAGTGCTGACAAAAGAAAGGTACAACCCAATGTTTACAAATTATTACTGGTACATTAAAAGATTGCAAAATATTCACGTCTGCTCCTTTAGCTGCCATCATTCATTAAAAAAGAAACATCTGAAAACCAAATTTGGCTTTTGTCCTATCTAATATTGGTTCATTTGGTTTTTTTCAATTTGATCAAAAAAGATAAACAGTTTAATCTCATTTTTGCTTTGGCACAATGCTATTCTGTCTAAAGCACAACAGCAGAAAAATGAGTTTATTTAAGACATTTTCATCGAAACATAAAGAGCACACTGTGAAGATATTTATATACGTAAAAGTGCAATGAACCCCAAGTGACTACTTTGTGACATTGGTGAGAAGTAAAACGTGTTTGAAGTGTTTTGCTGAATCAGGACCTTAATCATATTATACCAATAAATTAACAAATTAATTCACAAATGCCAGTTAGTTCTATATACCTTTTTTTCCATTAGTGCAAATTTAAGGTGACTCCACATTACCCAAATCACTATACCAGAATAACTGTTTGCGGGCTGAGGTGATAAATCAGATCAATGAACTAATCCAGGTTTGAAGGGTTTGGGTTTTTTTATTTGTAGGGTTATTTTTCACTTTGGTCAGCTCACTTGTTTTATGTAAATTAAGTGTTATGATGAATTACATTCTTCAACAGATTTATGAATCTATATTATGTACAATATAGCAATTACAGTACCTAAACACTTCCTCAGTAATCACTCTTGGTGGCTGCAAGATTAAGAATTTACTTCCATAACAGGTTTTCAGTTTCTATATTATTTAAACATCACTTTCACTTTTTTAGGCACTCAAAAGGTGAAATGCAGCTCTTAATAATGCTTGATGAATAAGGAAGTTCTGTAAGGCAGGTAGTGTCATTTCTAAACTATTTTTACTCACTGGAATAAGCCAGAAACTTGCATTTTTCCTTGATTAGCAAACCTGCAATTATTTGATTTTAAAATAATAAGATTTTCAAGATTTTATAATCTTAAAATAATTAATATGCTGTGTATTTATGTATGTGGGCTGTAATTATGTAATAATAACCCATGCAACATTAATATTTTATAATTAATAACTTAATACTAATTAATTACATAATAATATGTGGTGATCTTACTACAATATAAATTTTCTGTGAGTGAAAAAATGAGGCTCCTTTATATGGGATGGTGGTGGTCTGACTGGTGGTACTGAGCAGCTGCCCGTGCAGGGCTCTGGAGAATGCTCTGGCAATCGGACGGTCATGTCTATTATGATCAGCCCTAGCTCCAGCCTTGTGCAGGCCACCCACTCCCAAAGCCGTGGCACAGCGGTTCAGATGCCAAATCACCAGCACTTGGAGGCGGGGTGACGGGACACACATTATCATCCACCAGCTGAAGAATAACCACTATTGGGCCATTAATATCTGAATGTACAAGGCCACTGCATGCTCCTGAGCGCCGAGCTGGCAGTAGTTCTTGTGCCACAGCACGCTCATTTTTACATATCCATCCTGTCCCAGAAGCGGGTCGGTTTGATGCCGGGAAATCTTATTACACCTCTCAACTGAATCCATGGCACAAACAGCTCTGTGTCAGTAAATCCACTGCCAGGATCATCACAGTGGAGCTGTGTGAAGTAATACACCATCTGGGTACACCCTGTCTGGGGTCTCAAACATCAGAGCCTTCAGGACAAATCATACGCCTAAATATACCAAGATCATCAAGAAGACACATATCCAATCCAGTGTTCCCTGGAAGGGGGCTTCAGCTGTCGTAAGCACGGAGAGTAATACTCCCATTATTTCCCATGGCCTCACTAACCACTGCAAGTACAGTACAGGAGCCCCTTGTCCAAGCACTTCCAAAGCCATCTTCCCAGGACACGTGGGCTTGCCCGCAGCCCAGCACCCAACACTGGAGCACAGCCTCAGCAGTCGCAGCTCTGAGACATCCAACACCACACACGTGCTTTTCCAGAGCACACGTGACCATCTAGCACTGCAGCTCTGATCACTATCTAGGTGTGCTTCTCTTTCACCTCAGAACTGGGGGATATGACTATACCAGTAAATTAAAAGTACCCTTGACTGTTCCCCGACATAAAGGCCAACTGGCACTGAATGGCTCTCTATTACTAATGTCTCATACCCTCCAAAACTGTAGGAGATGGACAAAGGGGGGAAAAAAGCAAAGCAGCAGTTTGGAAAGAGAAAGTGAGGAGAGCAGTCAATATGCTGGAAGTCATGCCTGCTTTTCAGAGGGATCTTGACAGGTTGGAGAAAGGGTCTGGCAGGACCTCACGGAGTTCAACAAAGACATATGAGATACTTCTCACCTGCAGAGAAGTATCTCATGCAGTAATACAGCCTGGGGACCAGCTGGCTAGAAAGCAGCTTTGCAGAAAAAGACCTGGGGATCCTGGTGGACAAGATGTTGAATAGAAATGAGCAGTGTGCCCTTGCAGCAATGAATGCTAATAACATAACTAAGCTTTAACAGTGTGGCCAGCAAGTTAAGGGAAGTAATTATTCTCTGCTATTTGTCACTTGTAACATTGCACCTGAAGTAATGCACCCGATTTGGGATTCCTGGTACAGTAAAGACATTGACAACCTGGAGTGAGCCCAGCAATGGGCCCAGCAAAAATAGTTAGGGGGGCTGGAGTACATAACATACAGGGAGAGACAGAGAGAGCAGTGTTTGTTCAGCTTCAAGAAGAGACAGCTAAGGGGAGATCTCATTGCTGTACTCAACTACATAATGGGGGTTTTAGAGAAGACAGACTTTTCTCAGGGATGCACAGTGAAAGGACAAAAGTCAGTAGGCACAAGTTGCAGCAAAGGAAATTGTGGCTAGATATATGGGAAAAATAATTCATGATGAGGGCAATGAAACACTTGCAGATCCTTCCTTTTTCAGTTGTGCTCTGCCTCCTGCCCATCAGGTACCAGGAAGATGGTAGGAAAAGGCTATCACTGGCATGGTCTGGGATTAACTCATGAGGCTAATCATCCCAAATGATGATCCTCAGTTATAAAAAGACTGATCACAGACTTGGTCTGATGTCCAATGGTGATTTAGAAGTGGGAAGAAGTTAAAACTGTGCTCAGAAAATAGGCCTCTGGTTGAGAGCTGGTGTCATCAGTCTAATGGTTCATCTATTGGAAGTGCAGGTTCACAGCCAAGTGTCAATGCCCATTGTGTTTCCCTCACCCTTTCCAGAAACATCTTTTGTATCAGAAACTTGCTACGAAAGGATCCATGCCCTGGCAGGTATACCCAGGAACAATGTATATCTGTAGCTGGAGAAACTTCCACCTCAAATGGGAGCTGTTGTCTTTGACACAGCTGTAGGCCTCCTTCACCTGGCCTCTGGCACCAGCTGGGAAGTCATCCTTCCAAACCTGCATTTGTGCACATATTCTTTAAGAAAGAAACAGATCTTAAGTCTCCACCATATTGGGTGTAAATGGTAAGGTTCTGGTAGCAGCATGGGGGGCTATTAGGGTGGCCTCTGTGGGAAAACGTCAGTGACTGCCCTGTGCCAGACACAGCTGGCTCCACAGGAGACCTAATGCAGGCCACAGCTAAGCCACTCAGAGGAGTTTGTGGCACACCTGTGAAAAAATATTTAATAAAGGTCAGGAAACACCAGACAGAGAGAGAAGGAGGGAACAAAAGAGTAAGAAACAGCAGAGGGAATGAGGGAATAACAAGGCCAGAGGAGAAGGTGGTGGAGTGGAGCAGGTACACCCTAAAGGGACTGCAGTCCACAGAGGAACCACAGCAGAGCAGGTACACCCCAAAGGGACTCTAGCTCGTGAAGGACCCATGCTGGACCACAGGAAATGAGGGAGAAAGAAGGACCAGCAGAGAAACCACTGCATCCTGACCCCAACCACCTGCACCACCTGCCACCTCACTGAAGGGACTAAGTGTAACCTGTGGTGATAACAAGGGGTCAGGATAGGTGTCTGGAGTGCAGGAGCGAAGTGGAGACTAGAAGTGGAGAAAGAGGTGTCTGAAGTGAAGCTGAGCCTGGGAAAAGAGGAGGGGTATTTTCTCCCTAAGTGTTTCAATGTCAGGGGGGTTTGTTTCCTAATACCTGAATCAGGAATTAAATATTTCTGTTAATTGGCAATAAATTAAGTTAAATTCACTGTGTCAAGTCTGTACTTGGTAAGTGATTTCCCCATCTTTACTTTGACCCACAAGTCTTCTCACTCCTATTCTTTCTACATTCTCCCCTGTCCCACTGCGGGGAGCGGGGGAAGGTGTAAGCAAGGGGCTGTGTGGGTGCTTGGCTGCAAGCCAGGGTCAACTCCATAGATATCCATTTATGCCACAGATAGCAGGTTCCAGGCTACTGGGTTTCTGGCAAGACCTCTGCACCATGGTGAACCCAAGCCTGTTGCCTACTCAGAATTTCTGCAGAACATAAGAGGAAAATTTGGAAACAACAAGGGGGTCTTGGGTACGTATCAGGGAACTGAGAATAACCAAGCTGAGTCAGGCCTCCCTGAGCCAAGACAGGCCTCAGTATAATGCTGCTACTCATCACAACAAATTACAGGGAACTGGTAAGTCAAGATGGGTTTTGATGTAGCTTTACTAACCCTGCACAAACATGTTTGGCATTGTGGCAAGACAAGGACTAACCAAATGGCTGGTCACAAGTGTGAGACCTTAGTATATCTACAAAACCACAGAGGAAATGCTGAACTCAAATAAATTGATTTAACAAATTGCTGATTGGAGGCCATTAATAAAATACAGGAAAATATTATAGTAACGGTGCAGTTAAGACAGCTGTGGAAGGAGGCCAGAGGGATGGTTTCATGGAATCAGCACTGCAGGGAAACAGCTGCAGGATGAGGACACAGTGACCAGTTGTCTTCAGATTGAACTGACTCAACAGAAGTAATGAAAAATCCCTCTGAGGATGTACAGAAGTACATACTGAGAAGTACAGAAGGTCATAGGTCACGGCACCTTGAGGGTATAAAAACAACTTAAAGACTACAAAGGTGGGATCTGCAGAAGAGGATCAGTGTTGGAGCAAAGGAATACTTCCAACATCTGAGACTGCTAATAAGACTGATAAATAGCGCAGTTTATGTAGGCAGCCTAGTGAAGCAGACTTTTCTAAAAACATTTGGTTTGGATCCAACTCTGGCTAAGAGCAACTAGAAGTCATTGTCACCCAATGGCTCTTCTGTAATCCAGATATGGCACAGCATTGAGTTCAGATGAGTTATTTCCAAAGTGCAGGGATCAAATTCATGCAGAATGCTGCCACACTAGTCTACCTGGCCCCTTTTTGATCATCTCAGAGAAGAACTACGAAAAGCATCAGAAATGTGTTCTAAAGTCTAAGCTGACTGACACAGCTAAGACATGAAAAACAGGGGAAAATTTTTATGGGATTCTAGCTCCTGGATCTATCATTCTTTAAGGTCATTTCACTGAACTGTACTTGAACCTTAATGACCATTGTGTTATTTCATTTTGCACGTTAAACACATTTTTCTCTGAAAATTCCCAGTACTTCTGTTTGTACTGGGCTGATGGAAAATCTGTGTTCTGCACTGGTAGAAAATCTGTTCATTTCTGAAAAAGCCTTATGAAACTGACAGACAGTAGCAGTTCCCAACAGCTCACAGCTCAAGGCTCTCACTGCCTTACTATTTCATGTAGCCTTACTATTTCATAAATATGGAATAGCTGCTTGTTTCTATAACTGATTAAAGAATGTTACATGGGTCTCAGAAAGATGGAGAGATAATATATAAAGCTAATCAGGAATTTTTCTTTGGAAAAATTGTCCCATATTATCAAAAGTTAGTTGTGTCATTTCAAAGAAATACTGCTTCAGAAACTAAAAGAATTATTCACATTTTCATTCTGGGTTAAATTTTAAAACTTTCTAGGTTTGTCTCACTTCACCATGGCAAAATTTTGCAAAGTTGCCACGTTTGCCATAATACAGAAAATCTAAATTCTACCCAGCACCACAAATAAACATAAAAACAACTTTGCTGAATTCTTGTTCTCTTTTTTTTTTTTAAAAGAAACAGCAGTCTTTGTGAGATACCAGTTACAGGAACTGGGAATTGAGGGTGAGATTAAATAAGAAACAGATTCTTCTCATCTTTTTCATTTGAATAACTCAAATAGTTAGTAAGTCTTAGTTTAGAGATTATTTTCAAAGACACAACTATGGTATAAAAATGTTGGGTGGTACTGTAGTATCCAGGCAATAGAATCCAGGCAATAACCTGGATTCAAGTACTACAAATTAAGTTCCCTTTCTATCACAGATTTTCTCATGTGACTGTGCGCAAGTTATTTGTGTTTCTCAGTATCTAATGTATAACAAACACCACAAGCACTGGGATGAGGAAAATACATTAATGACTGTAAGAAATTGAGGAAAAAGCCATACAGAAGCTGATGGCTGTGTGGCATATACCTATCACTAATATCTTTAAAAAGCTCCTTTTGCAGATGAAATTTATGCTTTGAGCACAATAAAAATGTGCTGCCTTAACAAATATTATGTAAAAGAAATATACTAATAATCTGCATACAGACAGTAATAAACTATCTATCCATATAAGTTTGAATGACTGACATAATATAAAAACTGTTTGTGACATTTAAACTATAGAATGATAAAACATAAATCGCCAATGAAGTGATAAAATTAGTCTCTATTAACTTAAAATTAGATAATATTAGTCTCTATAGAGCTGCTTTTCTGCCCAAATTCATTTTTGTGAACTAACATGAACAGACCTGTGCAGCTCATCTAACAATGAAACATGACAAATTCAGCCCTATTTCCTCCTTCTGTTGATCCAATCCCTTGTTTATGGACTCCCTGAGCTCTGAAAAGGTGTGGATTGATTGTGGTATTATGTGTCTAAGGGAAAAACACATCCTCAGGTCTCAAACCCTGGGTGCATTTGGGTTCTGTTGTAAAGCTACTTCTCTTTTCTTCAAATAGTATTCCTGACACCAGAAATATATTACAAAAATATATATAAATTTACAAGAATTTTATTCATACTTTTATAACATTATCTTGAAAGGGGGCTTCTGTCACTGAATGCAGATGACAACTAAATATAAATGATCATTCAAAAAGATGGTCTCTGGGTAAGCAGTTCTGTGCTTTTTTTAAGCCTGAGGAAACTGATCTATCCTGCAGCTTGTCAGAACACCAGCGAATACTGATACAAGCATTTCTGTTCATTTAAACAGCATAAATGAATAAACATGTGAAGGGAATGATTTGAGCTGAAGAAAATGATGCATTATTCATGCAGCTAACAACACTTACTCATGCCTAGTATAAATTGAAACCTAAAGTGCAAATCTAGGACACTGAGAAGAGTTTCAATCATGCTGAGTTATATTTAAATTCAATCTATGCCAGAAATTCTGAGTTCATTTCATGTTTTCACATCAGCACAGAAACATTTCACACTGTAAAACTTCCTTTCCCTGGCTACACTTTGGGAAACATAAATTATGAACGTAGCAGTTTTTGCAAATTAATGGTAAAAAATGCTAGGTGGGTTTAACTTGAGATGTAGTGGACATGAAATTGTGACATGTATAGCGCTGGTGACTAGTTTAATTCCATCTGACATGCTCCTGGAGAAAAATATTTAAACCAAAACAAAACTGAAAAATGAGCAAGTTTTCCAAGAGAGAAAAAAGAAGCTTGTATTTGCAATTCTATTTTCTTTAATGAAACATTCATATAACACCATTTCTGATATGCTCTGTTAACTCAAAACTGTGAAGGGAAGAAAATAATTTCCAGAACTTGATACCTGGTTTTTTGTAATCCATGTTGTTCTAATCTCTCAGCAATTCTTATTTTCAAAACATGGAAATCATGCTGAACTCCTACAGTGAGCCACTGAAAAAAGTTAATTGGCATTGCAAAGTGGAAAATCTTCTTTTCTGTTTTGCATAATCAGGCCTCCATAACAATACCTTTCCAAAGATACCTAAAAATTTCATCCCTTAACTTCACTTAGTCTTATTTACCTGAGAAACACATGGTTGGAAAAAATAGAGAACGGATACAGCTACTGTCTTGAAAGAAGAGTTTCATTCAGTGGGAGAATCTGGATCTACAAGTTAAGGAAAGTAATTTCACCTCTCTAGATCTGCTTCTTTCTAACCCTGTTAGGTTTTCTTTTCTGAATGTTAAGACCATTTGGAGGTAGAGGTGAGCTATTATAGCACCCATGACAGTGTAGCTCTTGTTTCAGCTGAAGTCTACTGGCACAACTACAAAATACTTTTTATTAAATGCAAGCAGTTCAGACATTTCCTCTCCTCTTTCAAGCCTATGAAACAACAGGA
>VYZW01011367.1:5917-17166 GCA_013401315.1 Balaeniceps rex
AACCTATCTTAAAGAAGATCAGCTGAAGAAACAGACTGTGATCCAGCCACATGGACAACAAAAAAAAACCCCAACTAATTCAATTTAGAGACAGATGTGTTTCAAATTAGAGGAATTATTGGGTTTCTATGTTAAAAAAAAATAAGAAAAAAATATTATCTTCTAAAATTAAAAAGCCACTTTCTTCAATTTATGGGTCAAATTCTGAGGTCTTTACTGAAATGTTTATTCATCCATTTCCCAGAAACCCATACTACCTACTGAAGAGTAAGGACTACAAAAGGATTTGAATCTAAACTTCTGGTTAGACTAAAGTTCTCATTTTAATGGAGCTACATCTGGGACAAGATGGAAGCCAAACCTACTATTTACAGCTGGATGAACCAGTCTAAAAGTTAATTTCCTATCCTAATGTACAGTGATTCTGCTGCCAGCAAGCACAGGTAACATGAAAAGATGAATTATAAGGAATCATTCTCTTTTATTTATTGGAATTACCATTCTACTACTCTATTTCTAAATGTATTTAGTAGACATTCTACTTGATCCAGAAAATGTATCCTTAGCACAGCTCATTGTCTTCGTATATTTTATATAAATTAATATATATACTTGTGTGTGTGTATATACATAATACATATAAAGTTGAGAAAGGCCAAAAAAGAGTATAATTCTCCGTATTTATATTTCCCCTATTTTTTTGGCTGTTATTGGAGGGAGGAAAACAAAAGTAAGTTTCCCTTGAAGAGGTGGCAAATTTCTGCCTACTGAAAAATGACATTTTCATCTAGCCAGAGAACCCCTTCCAAGCATTCTATTCAAACAAGGATATTTCTTTTACTGATATACAGTGATTAAACTAATTGAAATTAGATTAGAGCTTAAAAATAATTACTTTTTCAATATGGAACACTTATTCAATATTTTTATTTCCATTAAATAGCCTAATCATAATCTGGTTTATTAGCAAAATACAAGCTTAATGCTTTCAGCCATGACAGGCCAAAAGAGTTTTAACAAAACTTTAGCAGCATAAAACTGGGTTTGATCCATTTAACTATTCAACCTCCACTTTGAATTTTAGGTTGAGAGAAAGAACGCATCCAAAAGTGATATGTAGTGAGACTGGTCTCATCAGTGTAAAAATGCAAATTTATTATATTTTATTAAAGATGTGAGATAAACCAAATTATCTCTAAGTGTTTCAGATACCTTTTCATACCTTTTGAGACTGAAATTTTTCAACTTAAGGATGGTAAGACACAGAATTAACAGTGCAAACCAAAGATAAATGTAACTGGAAAATCCTGTGTTGTTCCGATTCAAGATCATGAATGTAGTCAGAATTATGTATTGTAAGAAAGACAGATGAAAACACATGCAATACTACTTAGCACAGAAAATTCTGAGCAAATTAAAAGAGGGTGGTGACACAATGCCTTGTTAAAGTCGTATAAGTTCTGGGGGGCTATACAGACAGAACTGTGGTATTTTCTTTTAGCTGATTTTGTGCACTGAAAGCAGAAGAGAGCAACTCTCCCCTGTCTCCAAGACCTGGACTACAGACAAGTGCATTTGCATGGTGCTGACAGGTCGACCTACTTCTTTCTTCAAAATTCTCTGCACTCTTCAACAGAGGATACCTTTTGCAACATCAGCTGATGGCCACTGGATTAGGCCATCCATAAGGATCAGAATATCTACAGAGTCACAAACACAGTTTGAACCCTGACACACACATCTTGCCACTGGTTTTCATAAGGTATGAATTATCATCCTGTCACAGGCATTACATTTCCAACAGACACTCATTAATGAAGTACAAAAGGCTGAGTTAGCCTAAAGCATTTCCAAACCTCGAACATGAAACTGGCATCTGCAAGCAAATATATTCATTGAAGTCTTGTAATGCCTATAGCACTTGTGGCACCCAGGTGACATATGTCAGGATGATCCCATACTGTATGCTGTTCCTGGGATGCCCACCAGCCCTCACCTCCCTGGGGACTCCCTCGCTGTCTACAGGCTGGTAGTCGCTGTGGCCACATGTCTACCATTAAGAAAAGCAAGACGTTAATATACACCTTGCTCCTTTCAAAACTCTGTCCTGCCTTTACCTCTGCTGTAGCCAATTTCTGATGTTTCAGAAATCTGATCAGTTGTGTTAAGATGGGAAAAGTACTTTTGACATGCTGAGGAGAAATTTGTATTGCATTTGACTCTGAGATACAGCTATAACTACTGTCCAAAAGCAGTGTTATTAGTATTTTAAATTAAATGTCGCTAATCCTTTTCTTTCCAAGGGCCAGAAAGAAAGAAGACAGACTCCGAGGTCAAAAAGAGATCAATGCATTCATTAAATCTGACTCACTGATGTAGCAGCTGTACCAGGTGTCTATGCTTTTTAAAAATTTATCAGCTTTTGAAGCAAGTCCTCAACTTTACAAGACTCTGTCTACTGTTTTCACCAGTAAGAACTTCCAATGTTTTATTGTTCTCATTATTAGGACATTCCACACAAGATTAAATATTTCTCAGATTTAAATTTTTGGCCACTAGCTCTTGATGCATGTTGGTCAGCAAAACTGAGAGACCATCACTGTCTTTTCAATGCTTTTTAGTGAATGATCACATTCCTCCTCCATTTTTTCTTTGGCAAACTAAGTTGACAGAGATACTTAGCATTCATATGACAAGGCGAGCTTTTCCAGTCCCCCAGGCTTTTAGTGGATTTCTTTGATTTTCTTCCAGTATACAATTCTTAACCTCCAAGAGCCAGATCTATGAACAACGTTCTGATAGCAGTACCACCAGCATTATTCGCTTTCTGCTTGTAGTTGACCATTCTTTATCAGTCAAGGACTGTATTAGTTCTTTTTACCAGTGTCACACTGACAGTCTATAGTGAGACATTAGCTAGGATAATCCCAGTTACTTACATTAGAGACAGAAAGCTCTCCCACTCCAGAATGAACTGCCTGTCATGTAAACAGTCAATTCAGTAATAGCAATTGCATAATAGTAACCACGTGTATTATTTGGTAGTCAAAAATCTTTGTGTCTTCTTCAAAATTCATCAATAAAAATGGTTTTTATGAGATTTTCCATAGAGATCTGAAGAAGAGGTATAGCTACTTCTTTTTGTCCTTCATCTTCCTAGAAAGGAATTATCCCCATTCAGGTCAAGAATTTCAGTGCCACATACATTGTAAAAGTATGTTGGATTTTACGGTAAGTGTTTTTTGCAAGTTTTCATACTGCATTAGATTAAAAATTATAGGGACAGTTAAAATGAACCTTGAGAATTTATTGTACAATAGGAGTCAGTAATACACTTTGAATCCAGATTTTCCTTTTACCATTTTAATGGTGTTATCAGATCAGAAAATGATACAAGACAATGCATGATCCTGTAGGACAAAAATCTACACTATTCTTTTCAAGGTTTCAAATCACAAATTCTTTTAGTCTAGATTTTGTGTTTCTTACTAGCACCAGACACCTCCCTACCACCATGCTCAGCCAACACCAAGATTTTGAAAACATCATTTCCTGTTTCTAAGCCCTGCAGAAGTTCACAATCAGGATACAACGCTTCAAGGAAAGAAGAGCAAACCAGAAGTGATATATGAACAATGATGTTTTAAATATTTTGAGAAATGCTTCCTGGTTTGGATTTTTCCCCACATAAACACATGCTGACATGCAAAATCAACTGAGGAGACTCTTCTCCCTTCCCAGCATCTGTTACTGGAAGACGTAGTGCCCTAGTACTTGTATCACACATCTTTAGTTGCACAAATGTTCCTGCAGCAAAATACCATTCCAGTCATTTCTATTCATAGAACCTGTTACCAGCATCCATTATTAAAGTCAGTATTTCTTAGCTGCTTACAATTCATGCAGAAGGCAGGACATCTAGATGATAAAGCAAATATCCATTTACAGAAGATAAGAAAAATATTAGCTCTGAAAATAAAAACCTTATAAAGTATAATTCAAAGATAAATACAATTACAGATCTTTGGAGAATGAAAACAATATCGATTAAGCAAACATACTGAACAGTTATTTTATCTTTACATACTTAAGTGACTTAAAACATACAACTTATTTAATATGATGTAATCATTCTTCTAAAATGACTAATATAATTTAATTAATTTTTGAGAGCGAAAGTATGTACTTGTCTAGTAATACAAATGTGATTAAATACATTCCAATGATTAATGAAATCTAAATGACAATAATGATTTGGCATGCATACGGAAAGAGAGTACCAAAAGAGACTTATTCTGTTACAGAATCACAGGATCACAGAATGGTTGGGGTTGGAAGGGACCTCTGGAGATCATCTAGTCCAACCCCCTTGCTAAAGCAGGTTCACCTAGAGCAGGTTGCACAGGTGTCCTGGTTTCAGCTGAGTTAGAGTTACTTTTCTTCCTAGTAGCTGGCATAGTGCTGTGTTTTGGATTTAGCATGAGAAGAATGCTGATAACACACTGATGTTTTAGTTGTTGCTAAGTAATGCTTAGACTAGTCAAGGACTTTCTTTTTCAGCTTCCCATGCTCTGCCAGGTGCACAAGAAGTTGGGAGGGGGCACAGCCCAAGATAGTTGATCCAAATCGACCAAAGGGCTATTCCATACCATATGACGTCATGCTCAGTATATAAACCGAGGGGAGTTAGCCGGGGGGCAGCGATCGCTGCTCGGGGACTGGCTGGGTGTCGGTCGGCGGGTGGTGAGCGGTTGCATCACTTGTTTTCTTTTCCCTGGGTTTTGTTTGTCTCTCTCGTTCTCCTTTTCATTACAATTATTATTATTATTATTATCATTATTATTATTATTATTATTATTATTATTTTATTTCAATTATTAAACTGTTCTTATCTCAACCCGTGGGTTTTCTTACTCTTGCCCTTCCGATTCTCTCCCCCATCCCACCGGGGAGGGGGAGGGTGAGCGAGCGGCTGCGTGGTGCTTAGTTGCCGAGTGGGGCTAAACCACGACAACAGGTTTGCGTCCAGGCGAGTTTTGAATATCTCCAGAGAAGGAGACTCTACAATCTCACTGGGCAGCCTGTGCCAGTGCTCCATCACCCTCAAAGTGAAGAAGTTTTTACTCATATTCAGACGGAATTTCCTGTGCTTCAGTTGGTGCCCATTGCCCCTTATCCTGTTGCTGGGCTCCACTGAAAAGAGTCTGGCCCCACCCTCCTGACACCCGCCCCTTAAGGTATTTGTAAGGGTTAATAAGATCCCCTCTCAGTCTCCTCTTCTCCAGGCTAAACAGACCCAGCGCTCTCAGCCTTTCCTCATAAGAGAGATGCTCCAGTCCCCTAATCATCTTCGTAGCCCTCTGCCGGACTCTCTCCAGTAGTTCCTTGTCTTTCTTGAACTGGGGAGCCCAGAACTGGACACAGTACTCCAGATGTGGCCTCAACAGGGCAGAGTAGTGGGGGAGGATAACCTCTCTTGACCTGCTGGCCACACTCTTCCTAATGCACTCCAGGATATACCATTGGCCTTCTTGGCCGCAAGGGCACATTGCTGGCTCATGGTTAACTTGTTGTCCACCAGGACTCCCAGGTCCTTCTTTGCAGAGCTGCTTTCCACCAGGTCAACCCCTGGTGCATGGGGTTATTCCTCCCTAGGTGCAGGACCCTACACTTGCCTTTGTTGAACTTCATTAGGTTCCTCTCTGCCCAATTCTCTAGCCTGTTGCAGACTGTACAGAAACTGCTTGAAGTTTTTATAGAATTCAACCTTATCTGAGATCCAAAATTAGAAGCAGATGTCAGAAGAATAAAAATGTAATTATTCAAATAAGATAAAGAAGATGCATTTTTTCAAGCATTCTTTTTAGTTCATATCATTGAGCTTAAATGAAGTCTTAGTAAGTATTGAGTTTTATTATTCAAAAAGTGATTGTGTGTGTTCACTTAATAAAATTGATTAATCCTCTGTGATAGCAGCCAGACCAACAATAAAAATTATGTTTTTCTTCTAATGCAGTAGAACAAAATTAAACATTTAGAGTAATCTTACCAGAGCTCTGCATTTCAAATCTATCTGTCTTTCTGGTGCTGCAGGTATGGTGTTAATCTTTAAGGAGAACCACACTTTGCAATTTGAAGAACTTCCTCCTATGTTAAAAAGAACAAAATGCCTTATAAACCATGTCATGAAGTGATCAATCCTAGCAACATTCAAATCAATGAGAAATTTGGACTTTTAGCAGAAATGCCAGTCATTGTTCATATTGAGACAAAGCAAATCATGAACTGATTTAATTGCTGTCAACCAAGTGCATTATCTAATCCCTTCTTGTCTGGATTCAAAAAAGTAACAAAATCAATATATACACAAATTGAATGGAAATAGCAGTTTGGCAGATTAGTTTCCCACACTATCACATTGCTTCAGAATTTTAAATATCATTGATTTGTAACTGGTTTTCTTCCACACAGACAATGCTAAAAAATATTCTGAATTAATTTTTTATTAAAAGCTCATCCACCATAGATTCAAAACTACAAGTTATTAATTAAACAGATCAGAATTTTCAGTTACTTGAATCAAATACATGTTTAAACATACATTAATTTATATTGCAATGTATTTTTCATCGGGTTTTGAGACAGGATGTCCTGAGTTATTGTGATAACAAACAAGTTGGCATTAAAGAGACCAAGAATGCTCAAAGATGGTAAATACATGCATCAAAATATTCATGCATCAGTATTATACTGTTAGATCAGATTCATTATCTATCTTAGCCCAAGCGCTGTTATTAATGACTAGTAAAAGTTTGGCCAGAAACAACGTGCAATAAACTCTTGTAAACCCACATTTAATTACACAGTAAACTGGCGAGAAATTCAGAAAATTTTATTCCCTTCAGTATTTTGTATTATCTAGTCCAAAAAGGAGAGATGGAAAATTCCAATGATATGTACAAAAGCTGAAATGCATCAGAATTTTGGAGATCATTTATGAAGCCACAGAAGACTATTTATCACACACACGTGTACGCTTGTGAAATTATAAGGATAGATTTTAAATTCTGCTGATGCTGATGATTATGAAACCCTTAAAAAATTGGAATTTGCATGAATGTTACAATTAAGGCCAGAAACAGGGAAGTGTTTACTACCAGTAACCATGGGGAGCATAGGCAAGTAGATCATTGAACTGGAGGCAGTCCATATCAGACTGACAGTACTTTTATAATTTTATATGATATCAAGCAAAATTAAATCAAAATTAGTTCGTCTAATATGACCCTTAGTATATCACAGAACTTAAATTCTATTCAGTTACATAGAATTGTTATGCAACTTCAGTCAAGCAATCTGTGTTTTGCTAAAGTATATCTTCCAGATAGACTTTGAGTCTTGACTTGAAGATATCCACTAGCAGTTTGTTCTGGTGGCTAATTACTGGCATTGGAAGACATTTAAATATGAGTCTAATTTCTGATTTCCATTAGATTTGCTTCAACGTCCAGCCAAAAGATCTTGTAATGACTTTCTCTGATAGATTTAAGAGATCTAGCATTAAGTATCTAGCATTTTCCTGTATTTAGAACATAGTCATGAATGTTAATAAAATTAGCTCTTCAATCCTGTTCAGACAGGCGAAAGAGATTGAGCCCAAAGTCTCTCATCATAAGGCCTGATCTCCACAACACATATTTCGTGTGGTAATTTTTTTGCAAATATAAACAGTTGTTCAGCACCTTTTAAAAATGCATACACAAGAATTGCTCGCAGTATTCCTGTTTGTCAGTATATCGTATGAGATGAAAATAACCTTAATCCTCCTACTCATACTTCCCTGAATTATACACTAGAGAGCTGCCTTAGCAGTTCTGTTTTACCACAGCATTAGTCTTGGGAGCTCCTACTGCTTTGCTTTTCTGCTGTGAACCCAGCTCTTCTCAGAGCCACTGCTTTCCTTGTTGCAGTTCTTCATTCTGCATACATGACTTTATTTCTAAACCCTATTTCCAATAAAACTATGTCTGATTGGCTTTAATTATATTACTTTCTTTAAACATTCACTGAATACATCCTGTATTAACTTACTCATTCTTTTATTCAGGCTAATTTGATATGCATACAATTAACTGGTTTTTAATACCAGCAGAATATTACAGTCTTCCAGTGTCTGGAGTAGCCTCAATATCTTAGGATCTATTAAAATTAACATCATTGAAGTAAAGACATCTTCTGAATGTCCATTAAGGGATGCTGGCATGCACACAACCCTGAGTTTAATCAATTAAAAAAGTGAAAAAAAAAATAGTATACAGAAGAGAGATGACTTCTGCAAGAAGGGAGGAACCCCTTACACCAAAACAGAACATGTCACCTGGAACCTGAAATAAAAGTTCTCAATTAAAGACTAAAGAAAATCAAAGGGTGCCCCATAGCTTGGGACATCACATCCTTCAAGAATGCAGCCAAACTGCAGGAAAGGGTACAACAGAAGTCTATAAAATTCAGGTGGGAAACAACAAAGGAAAATGTCAACAGTAAAGTTCCATTTACACAGGATATGCAATTAAACAGCAGGACAAAGGGTTTTATTAAAGCAACACATTAGTGAATGAATGTGCTGTACAATTAAGGAAAATAGAAAAGAGCATAAACTGCTATTTAAACAGAAAATTAACAAGGCTGCCTCCCTGTTCCAAAACCTCCAAGAACACCCATACAAAAAAACCCCCTTGAGTGACAACTTGCTAAAGACTTAAAAAAGCAGTAGTAAAATCTTTTCAAACACATCTGAAGCTGGTAGCCTGCCAAACTCAGAAGGACTGATAGATGATCATGGTGGAAAAGGAATGCCCAAGTAAGATAAGGCTGCAGCAGAAAATCCAAATTAATTCTTTGCAGTAGCATTTGCTATAGTGGAGTTCAGGGGCTTCCTACACCCATCCCAGAGTTTGTATTGAGGGGAATGGTCAGAGGCACTCTCCCAAATTAAGGTTTCAGCAGGAAAGGTTTTGGAGCAGACTGATAAAGAGGAAAGTAGCAAATCACCTGAGCAAGAGAATCTCTGCCCAACAATTCAAAAGGAACTCATGTATGAAAGTGCGGTGGTGCAAACTGGCATGTGACCCGTTGCTTAAGTCATCTTCAGGTACAAAGAAATGAAAAGGCAGAGAATGTGCTGCCAATTTTTAGACAGGTCTCTGGGATAAACTGAGAAATTACAGATATGGGTTTGTTTATATATTCCAAAGAAAATTATTAAGAATCTCAGTAAGGGAGAGAAGCCACAACACACAAAACTATTTGAACTTTTTTGACAAAGTCGGCAGCTGTGTGAATAAGGGAGATGTGGTTTACATAGTACGCTGGTTTTCAAAAAATCTATTTCTAAGATCCCTTCCCAAAGGCTTCTAAGGAAACTAAGCTGCAGAAGAGGGAACATTAGAAGACGGGATTAAAATACAGAAACCAAATAACAGGAAGAAATGGCTAGTTCTCACCATTAAGAGAGACAAAGAATGAAGTGAAAAGGCTTGCTTTTGATATGAAAAGTCCTTAATCACTTTTTCTCCCTAACATAGATATTTTAAGTATCATATTCTGTCTCTAACAAACTGATCAACTGGAAGTGTATCTCCAGTGTGCTAGGAGTACTTTCACTTTTTCCCTAACGCGCAACCACAAGTTTTGTGGACTGCTTTGTTACTTGCCATTATAATGTTATGCCCTCCTGCAATTGATACATCTATACTGCTACCAAGATATTTTTCCATATAGACTTACAGCCTGCTTTGCTGTCTCTGATCAGCGGCAGATCAGATCCGTACTCTTAATTTTCCTGAATCACTTCTCTGTACTTCATAATCACAGTAATGTAGAAGTTATAATCTTCTTGCCTTTTCTCTTCCTGCTTTTATACAAAAATTCATTGATTCTGTTCACACATATTGCTTAAAAATACTCTAATTCCTGACTTGTCTCAAAAGCAAAGCTTTCAGGTCAAGTTGCTTTCTTTTTAGTTTTGACTTCAAGTATTTTGAGCTATTAAAACCTTTTATTTGTAAGGAACTCTTAATTTCTTTTTGTACTTTTTATGCATTTGATGTACTCTTTATACATTTTTATGTATTTTTTCTGGGGACCCTAAATCAGCAATACAGCTCATAGATTACCTTTCTGGAAAACAGCTATCATATTTGGGAGAGAATACCTTGTATGCATTTTTAAATGATATTACATATATTTAGATACTTTAGATCATAACATTATTTGCATAACACCTTCAACAGCCATTTCCCTAAAAATTACCAAATACTTCAATCAAAGCACTTTTCTTAACATGTGGAAAGAACCTGACAATTCTCTGAAGGAGCATCTCTCCATTTATTCTTGCAGCTGAACTCTTTACCAAACAAACGTTCCTGCAAGTATTGTTTAGTATTAAGCCTTGAAGTTGTATAAACTTTGATGTTCTGTCAACTTTTACTCAGTGAAAACATAGCTGAATGGTTGCTTTGCTGCCCACTTGCATTGCTAAAAACATAAAACCTAGGGCTTTGTGCCCACTTAGCTGTAAATCTGATACCAAATAGTGACACTATAGATGAGTCCCACCTCAGGTCTTTATCCATATAATGTATTTGAATGGGCTAGCCAAAGCAAATTTATTTCAAGTATCCTCATTCTCAAGTAATTATAGCCTAATTTTACTCTGAATTTCTTCTCTTGCCAAGGCAACCCACAAGACAGAACCTAGTTCTTACCCTCAGGAATACTCAGGAGTCACTTCCAAAGTTATAAAAATCTACTAAAGCTTTAGCTCCCTGAAAAAATGAACATAAGCAGATTAAATTTACAACAATTGCTCTTGACCTTTCCTTTTGTTGTATCTCAGCGTTTCTGTTTCAAACCTGAAGAAGAACTTGCATGGCTGAAAATAGGTCTGGTGTTAGAACTTCATTTGCTAATGTATAGAGCAGAAGGTTGGGGGTTTGGGGATTTCTTTTGCTGTTTTTTGTTAGGTTTTTTTAGAGTTTTACTTTACCAGATAGTAGATGCTGGGAAAACAAGGCTGAAACGTCACAGGCAATGGAGATAATACCAATACACTCATGCTGAAACAGAGATGGCTCATTCCCAACTCATGGAATGAGATTATATCTGTCTCTTTCTGTTTTCTGCACACATTTAAAAAAGCGACAGAAAAAAGCAGGCACTCTTCTTTTTCTCTCTGCCCTAGAAAATGT
>VYZW01011368.1:0-14215 GCA_013401315.1 Balaeniceps rex
CGAGGTGCAGCCTCACCAGTGCTGAGTACAGGGGGACAAATGTTTCCCTGGTCCTGCTGGTCACACTATTTCTGATACAGGCCAGGATGCTGTTGGCCTTCTTGGCCACCTGGGCACACTGCTGGCTCATATTCAGCTGCCTGTCAACAGGTAGTAGTTCTATCTCCTCCAGACCATCATTTTGTTTCTGAGTGAAGCATGTCTTCTAGTCTGCTCTCCTAACAGTCACTCTTTCTCCTGTGATAGCCCTCCTAAGGGATGTATCTTGGGTGGGACATGCAGTAGGTCTGCTGATGCACTGGCCAGGTGTCCTCACCACACACAAATGTAGATCAAAAAAACAGATGGACGTGCACCAAAACTAACTCTTCCCCCTGCTCCCCAAATGGCAGCACATCCCCAGCCCAGGCAGGGCTGTATTAGCAAGAGCACAGCTGGAGGGATGGGGGATGGGGGTTATTCCTGTCTGCTCAGCACTCCTGGGGCTGCGTCTGGAGAACTGTGGACAGTTTGGGGGCACTCCAGTACAAGGGCGATGCCAAGAAAGCCTGCAGAATCCAGTGGAGGGTCACTAAAATACCCGAGGGTATTGAGTGCATGGTGTATGAGGGAACTGGGTCTGTTTGGCCTGGCTGGAGAAGGATCTACAGCAAAAGTGTGGTCAAAAATCTCTGGCCCTGGAGATTTTCAAAACTTGACTGGACAAGGCCATGAGCAATCTGATTTGACTTTGAAGTTAGGCCTGGGGAGGGATCACGAGGATAAGCTAGAGGCCCTCAGAGGACATTTCCACCTTTCTGTGACTCCATGAAAGTAAAAGCCAAGGTGTAGGGCAGACTGCACTCATTAGCTCATGCAGATGCCATCTTCACAGCTCTTCTTCATATCTGTTTCAGCTACATTCCGTCACCCAGAGCATGCCTGACTGGAGTTGTAACATAATACTGCTTGAGAGGTTTCTAGTTCATTACATGTATACTTCCCTGGGTTGGTAGGAAATGCTTCCTATTACACATTGTAAGGATTACATCAGTCTTCCGTGGTTATTTCTCATACAAGTTCAGCCAAATGAAAGTGCCAGGCGATCACCCTCTAGGAGCATAATTCCCATATTTCCTACAAGATGCTGAGTTTGTATTCCTCCTGAACGGCACCCAGCTGTTCCTGCCAAGGATGCCAATGCTATACCAGCAGGAACTGCCGTATCATGCAGGGACCATCCCTAGTTCTGCCTACACACCTTATCTCTGCCAGGGGCTCTGCTCTGTTTTCGTACCTGATAGAGGAGACCATGCTGGGAAGAGCATCCATTTCTTCCTGAGGTTCCTATAGGCAAGCCTTTTTAGAGCAAAAGTTGGAAGGCGAGGTGACAAGAATTTACGGTCTTTCTATGCCACCTCAGCATTAGAGAACTATTTGTTGGATCAGGTTTTCGGTCTGCATGCATGAAGACAGCTGCTGGGAATAAAGGGCTGTGGAGTTATCAGGGTGGGTGGGATGAAGGGGATCCTCAGCAGAGTCTGTGTGAAGGGTCTGGGTTTAAAATCAGGAATGTCTCCAAAGCAGTGAGACACTGCTGGATGTAGAGTGGTGAGAGCAGAACAGTGTCCAGAAGCTTGCAGAGGGTGGGGAGGGTGTTCATGGCCTTTTCTGATCATCTTACCATCACAAACTGCCTCCAGCATACAGGTGTTCTCATCCGCAGGTACACAGCCTCTGGCTTTCCAAGACCAGCCCCAGAGACTGGCCCGAATCCAGAATGGCTCTGTTTGCTCAAACATGCCCTTGAGCAATTGCTCAAAACTTGTCTTGGACTGGGATCAAGCACTGTGACAGTACATCCTAACCTTACATCTTATCACAGGTTAAACCAGTCCAGGCAGGAAAGATATCTTAGCATTAACAATCCGCTTCCCTTCCCCATTCAACCCCTACCATAAAATCTGACAACTTCTGTTGATAAACTTTTGGTATCAGAGAAGATCAAATGTTCTCAGATGTACACAAAGTATTTCGAAAGTAAAAACCCACTAGAGAAGGGTTCAGCAGGAATTCCCCAGCCCACCCAGACCTTCCCTTCTCCATGTGAGAAGCAAAGCACTGCTTTCCCAGTTCTGCCTTTGGCGGTCGTGGTCCCACATTTGTTGCCATTTCAAGGTACTCTTACCCTATGGGTGCAGCTTACAGTGTCCATGCAATTGTCAGGAAAGTGTTTCTTTAGGCTTAGGCTGAGCCCTGCAAGTGCTGAGTCTGAGGTCCAGCTCCAGGCTGCCATGCACAGCATGGAGCAAGGACAGACACTTTCCCATCCAGCACCTCAGAGAAAGCGAGTCGTGTGAGGTGGGATTCACAGTAGCCACATGATGAGTGTAGGGGTGGCACAGCCAGCCAGTTGTAAGCACAAATGTGTCTGAAATTCTTGCTTGCTTGGATTTATGACATCTCTCTGAAGCTAGAGCTCACAGATATCAGGCTTTTCTGGGGTCGGCTCTGTGGCTCATTAAAGTTTAGGTGGAGGTGAGGACAGCATCAGTGTCCTGTAGAAAAGCCTAATGGGCAGAACACACTCCTGTGAAAAGCCACCAAAAAGGCTGTTTGTGATCCCCAAATCCAGAGCTACCCTTCCTCAGGACAGTGCCCCAGCTACTAGGAGGTTGCTCTGATGGGGGGCGGGGGGGGATGTAGCCAGCCACTCTGCTGTGAATGTGGCCACGGCGTTCCCAGGAGTGTAAATGACATAAGTACAAAAGGAGGAGAGACAGGATGTGGCCAGACTGTGCAACCTTGACTTTAAAGGATTTCATCTGGGAACTGGGGGGACACTGATGTTTCTTTGCTGCCCACTGGTTGTCAGGTGTCAAGTAAATACTGAGCAGAGTTAGAGGCACATGGACCAGAAGTCAGAACTGATCATGGGTCCAGCCAACAGAGCTACTAGGAAGAAAATTAACCCTATCCCAGCCGAAACCAGGACACCTTGTAACTGCTTTGCTGGCAGGCTGGGGAATTTGCAGTCCCACTATGCAGGATGAGCCATCACTGATACAGGAACACACTCCTGGGATGGGTAAAATACGGGTAAAAGCCAGCACGGCATGAAACATTTCAGAAGCAGAAAGAAGAGGAAATAGCAGGGGGCTGGCAGCAGGATGGCAGGGTGAAGGGGGCTGCCTGCGAGTGAAGCTCATGTATAATTCCCTTCTCCAAAGCTGGAAAACAGGCTTCAGCCTGTTTTCTCCCCTGCTGGTTAAGCAGACACAACCACAGAGTAGAGGAGGCTCTCCTGCCCTGAGACATCCTCCTGGTGAGAGCACTATCAAAAGCACGAGATTGTTGTAGGGCTCAAATAGCATTTCCTGTCAAAAAGGTTTTCTTGATTATTTCCCGGCTAACTGAAAACCTTTGCAGTAGCCCAAACATCACAGGAAGAGACAGAGGGAATGGTTGTGAGCACAGGGCAGCCCCATCTTCTAGATGCTTAGCTTGAATTGTTCCTCTCCTGGCACCAGTCCTCTTGCTAGCTGAAGCTACCACTGCAGCTGAGCATGGGCCAGAGCATGTGTGCTCTGTGGTGGACGTATCAAGCACTTGCAAATTACCAAACATTCTCTGCGCTCCACCCATGGTCCCCCATCAGATCCAGTTCCTCCTGCTGCCACAGGCAGTGTGGGCAACGCGTGCGGTGTGGGCAACACAGCAATATTTTATGCTATTGCTACAGTCACAGTGCCTCAGTTTCCCAATTTCTTGCATGCTGAGAAACAAATGGGATAACATCCTTCTGCTCCAGAAGATAAAAAGACGTTGTTGCTTGGCACACAGGACTCAAAGTCTCCTAACAAGGCATAATAAAAAAAAAATCCTTTCTATGTAGGCCTCCCATTTAACCATTAAGTTAATGGTTAAATGGAGGTTAAGTTAACCTCCATTTAATTATTAAGTATCAAATAAAGAGTAAACAGGAAATCAGGTGAGATCTTTCCAGGCATGTTGGAGTAAAGAAGACATTTCTAGCAACACTAACTCTTCCTCCTTTCCAGAATATCGCTGTCTTCCAGCGTGACTGTGTAAACCTCTGCCACTCACTCTGTGACTGCCTTTTGAAACAGACCTCTGGAAATCTCCAGTGGGGACACATCATTAGGCAAACCAAAATTACCCATAGGTGAGTGCTGGAGAGACATCTGACATGCCAGGATAGAGCAGAAGAATCCATGGTGCCATCATTAATAGCTATTGTGAAAGGTTGGGGAATGGCTGGAAACAAATTTATTCACCGTTTTCACTTACCATATCTCCTGAAAATTTGCCTGACTAGGCATCTTGCCTTCTATTAAACCTCATTCTTTACCCTTATGAGGCCCTGTGATGCTTCTCTCTGACGGGTGTAAAGAGCCAGGGATGGAACGTGGTAGCTGTGTACAAAAATGCCAGTCCCATAACCTGGCAGGAATTAGGGAACTGGGACAGTGTGGGCAATGGATCAACCAGTGGTGAAACAGACACATAGGAGCAGAGGAAGAATGCATAAGGCAAAGTCCGTAGGAAGAAACCCCTGGGAAGGAAGGCAAATCAGGAGACTGAGCTAGAAAACTTAATGCCTGGCCCAGAAAGCAAGGAAAAAAAAAGAATAATTGGACATGAAAGAAGGAAGGCTCAAAGTAAGGAAAGCCAGCCACATGCAGGGGATCAGAAAGACAGAGAAATCATGTTAGCTAGGGTCAATATTTCACGTACTCTCCTAATTACATCTGCCTAGCTCTTTCAGCAGGAGCCCGGGCCAGAGCACTGAGAATTCAGCATTTCTGATTATCAAGGACCCCAGGCTCTTGCCCAGGTTTGGCTTTGCAGCTCACTAGCCAGCCATGCAGCGAGAGAGGGAAGTGGAGGATGGACAGGAGTCAGGGAGGTGAGAGCCCCTCTCTTGGAGATATGATGTGCACATCCATGTGGGAAGGAATTACCTTGGCCGTATAAATATGTGCAAGGTGTTTTCACACTTAATGCGTTTCCCCAAGGTCTCCAGCAAAGGTGTCAAGGTGAATATCAAGCAGACCTGAGGAGCCCCAGGAATTGGGCTAAGGAGGCAGTTGCCATGGTAACAGAGCAGCTTATGGTAGACGGTATTAAATGATATGTCACATTCATAAACTCACTGCACTGAGGCAGCGTCTCGGAGGAGCCATTAAAGCAAACCCAAGACGGAGCAGAGAGTGAGCCAGGGCTGGGGCTGACCTCCTGCTGCTAGGTGGTGCCAGGGTGTGCGCACAGACACACGTGTTGCATCGGGGCACCCCGGGGAGTGTGCACAGATTTCCTGCGTGTGGGCATGGTTGTGCTTGCAGGTGTGCTTGCAGCCAGGAGGGACACCGAGGGCCGGGCTGTTGCTGTTCCTGGGGGTTGGTTCCCTCTAGATGCGCATGACAGCTGGTGTGCTAGAAAGAGCGTGGCCTGATGTATTGTACTTTGGCAGGAGAGCGCGATTCTCACATATAAACACAAGTGATGTCCCGAGCTGCAACCAGAGCTCTGCCACCAAATCACACTGTGCCTGGGCAGGTCGCAGCAGCAGCTAGCTTTTCCCGTTTGATGCATTCAAAACAGTACAAAAACTGTGATGAAGTCACCAAAGCATAATGATCTGATTTTAGGCAGTGATTTCCTTCATACTGGGGCAGTGGCAGACCCCTTACACTCACTTTGTGAATGGTGCCCAAATCTCAGGGATCAGAGTGACGGAGGACACGGACTTCTAATAATTTCCACGGACTTTGTCCTTCCACTATAGGAGGCTCTGTCTTTATATGACGCAAGGTCCCATTGAAGGACCCTGCAGATGGCAAGGACCTAGTCCATTTGACCTGGCCCCAGATATCATGGATAGGTCCACATTCCAGCCAAGGCCTGGCCATGGCTGGAGCAGAGCAGCATACATAGATGTACCAGGTTTGGATAAGGGTGCTGGTTTGAAGATGGTAGAAGTGTTGCACAGGGGGAGCTTGTACAGGAATGACAGGGTCCTCTGTGCTTCTGGTGCTCATGATCCTTCTGCAAGTACAGAGTAGGCTTGGGGTTGGCCTTCATTTCCAAAGGGAAATGCCTCCAGCCCCATAGGACCTCACTTACTTGCAAGATTCAAGCAACTCTGCCCAGCCTTAATTATGGCCCTCCCATGCACTCAGTGGAAGCAAGTTTGAGCAAAACACATTTCTTAAAAAATCTGTTTATTAATGACAAATTAAAGAGATTGCAATTTCCCCCTAACTCTCTGTGTATCCAAGGCAAAAATCATGGAACTATTTTGCCTCAGCACTGTTTTCAGACCAGATTTGGTAAGTCAGCTAGCAGAGGGTTTCACTCTTGTTCATTCACTAGCTTAGTAGAGCACCAGTTCATGGTGATGATGGAGCAAATCTCTCACCTGTCTGAAGGGACTTGACCCACAAAGCTTTAACACTGCAGACTACTCATGATTTTGTGGTGAGGGATCTCTCAAATTGAAGCTGTTCCCCTTAGGGCATGGTGACAATGTGAGAAGAGCCCTGTAGCTCACTGACTGAGGCTTTATACCTATACAGCATTGTATGCCAACAGTAAATGGAAAGAGCAAGAGAAACGTTCTCTCTCTCCCTGGTAGCATACAGGCTGGTAGCTGCCATCTGGTGGGATATAGGTTCAGAGGCTCAGGCAGAAGACAAATACGAACCCAAGCTTCCCACAGTCTGCACCACTGCTGCCTGAGGAGGGCTTAGAATGGCTGGAGGGCTTTTCCTGGTTTTGTGCACAGTGTCTAAGTCTGATGGGAAAGAACCAACTGAGGGAGCAGAGAATGGTGCTGCTGACTGCAATGGTGCTTATTCCTAGGCAGAGGTGGCAACAGAGCATCTACAGAGAAGAGAAAATTGCCTTATTAAACCTGAAAGTTCACATTCCCATTGTTATTCCACGTGGTATGGGGAGAGGTAGGGAAGTTCAAAAGCTGACAGATGGATCCAAACCACAACGTTATATTTTAAATTCATGTCATGACCTAACTCAAGATTAACCTTTAGGATAAGCCATACTAAAGATAGCTGAGCAGTGGCATTTCTTTCTGTTAGCAGAAGGTGATACCGTAATGAACTTACGATGTTTACGTTTCTCCTTCTCTCCCGGAGGGATCAGGTGTTGAGCTCCCTGAAGCCCGCACCCTGGTATTGTTTATAGCACTTGTTGGACACAGTCAGGGATCTAGGGTCACTCTGTACTCCAGCAGCAGCCCAGCACCGAACAAGTGAGCAGCCACATGCCGGAGACGTATGTAGAGATCTTAAGGCATATATTCAAATCCCAGCTTCTCTAGGCCTAAACTGGGAAGTTGGTGCTGCTGGGCACGGGTCTGGACTATGCAGAATGTGTCTTGCTGTCACCCTACAGCATAGAGCTGAGCCAAGGTCATCCCAGAGGTATGCTGTCTAGTCCCTGCCTTTTGGACTTTTTTTTCCTTATCCAATAAATGTCAAATGTAAAATGCCTAAGCAGTCAGAACCTCAAGGCACAGTTTTTCCAGCAGGTGCCACACAAGAGACTTCCTACCTGCTTGTTCCGCACACCTGTGGGTATTATGCTCCTTTTCCAGTTTCCAAAATAGACACAGTGAGTGAGGGTGGGAGGGGAGGTAATTCTGTTCTCCCTTCCCCAAATAATTGCAGTTTTACCTACAGATTTCAGCTGGAATGTAGGATGTAGCCCTTTGTTTCTTGGGCAGGTGCTCTGATTGCAGGATACGACACAGCCTTAAGTGTTTTATGAGAAGACAGAGGTCTAAGCATCTAAACATAGGAATAAGTTTCATGCTCCAAATCCCAATTTCACAACTTGCCTAAGTGCTGCTCTTGGATAGACACATGAACTCATGTGGAAGAAACTCAACACAACCTGTGCCATTGTCGTCTCCAATGTAGGACCACAGACACTCCTGTGCTCAGCATCATCATTGTCACAAATCCTAGTCTCTGATCCTATTTTTTCAATATTCACTCTAGTGTATGCAGATGCCCCAAATTCAGCATTACATATTCAGTTCCTGGAACTGGGCTGTTACTCCTCATGGTTGGTAGAGCTGCACACCACAGAGCTAGAGTCCATCATGAATTTAGCCAGAGGAACATTGTCATGATGAGGGAGGAGCATGGAGTAAGAAGGGAGTTGAACATTAATAATAGCAGAGAAGACTCTTCTGTGTTGATGGATGGTTCTAGTACTAGAAAATCTAAACAACTTTAGACTGGACTTGGGAAAATTTGTGAATTGGGCTAAACCAAATGAACCCAAGAGCGCCTTTGTTTCTCTGTGGCCACAAAACAGCACTGCAGAAGCATACAAAGGAACTTTTTTTTCCACTCCAGTCCCAAATCACTGTTTTGAAAGACATAATCTCTTTTAATAGATGTCTGTACTGGGTATTTGTGGAAAGGTTTTGGTAGCATGGGGGGATGCAGTGATGGCCACTGTGGGAAAGGTCAGGGGCTGCCTCGTGCTGGACACAGCACAAGACCCACCGTAGGCCAAAGCTGAGCCAATAAGCTAAGTGTATGGTTCCTCTGTGAAAACATATTTAAGAAAGGGCAGAAAATGCTGGATGGAGAGAGTAGGAGAACAAAAAGTGTGAGAAACAACAGAGGGAACATTAGGATCAGAGGAGGAGGTGCTCCATGGCAGAGCAGGTATTCCCTGAAGCCTGTGGAGGACCTGCACTGGAGCAGATGGATATTCCTCTCAGGAACTACAGCCTGTGGAGGACCCACACTGGAGCAGAGGAAAAGAATGAGAAGAAAGGAGCCACTACGTACTGACTGCAACCCCACCCTGCGCTGCCTCTTTCGCTCATGAAGGTATAACCTTTGGCGATAACAACAGGGGGAGGACAGGTGCTTGGAGTGAAGTCAACCCTGGGAAAGGCGGGAGGAAAGGTGTTTTCTCTACCTAGTTTAATATTTGTCTTTTTGCTTCCTAATACCTGAATCAGTAATTAAATATGTGTATATATATTATTTGGCACTAAGTTAATTTCCCCAAGTCGAGTCTGTTTTGCACACTATGACATTTGCTAGGTGATCTTCTGTCTGTATCTCAACCCATGAGTTTTCTCATTCCTGATCTCCAAATCTGTCTCCCGTCCTGCTGGAGGAGTGAATGAGCAGCTGGGTAGGAGTTTGACTGCTAGCTGGGACCAACCCACCAGTGTCCACTCTTTGTTACCAGATGTGTAAGTCTGCCTACATCAAAAAATGTTTTTACCAGACTTCCTTTGACAAATGTTATATCCTCCTTTCTGCTAGTGCCTGCTCATCATTACATCATTACCACTCCAAGCTGTGTTTCACCCACAGCAGTTTTCAGCTGCAATGCCAGACTTGGCTTCAGATCTCTGGTCCTAGAGCTGAGACACGCATATGTCCAGCAGAAAATCTTACACATTCTGCATTGGTGAATTAGACTTTGAAATGTCAACTAGGTTTAAATGTAGTGTTATTTAGATTTTAGTAATATCACATGCTGTAAATTGTTCTACCACCTAGGCTATTCATTCAAAATCAGTTCTCTAAGAACTCTCTATTAGATACACACAGTTCTCTTTACCAACAAAAAAGTAATCTCATATAAGATACATTATTCATTAACCTGTTTTTCCCAAATATGCAACAAAACATACACACATACGCACTTATTTCTTGCATCATAATTTCTCAGTGAAGCAATACCCATCTCATATAAGAAAAACTTCTTAACTCTATTGATTGCAACTGTGGATTTTTCTCTGCTGATCTTAACGCCCTTTATCAATTTTCTGTTCTCTTAAATGTCTGCTTTTCTGAGATTGTTCGGTATCCCACCTCTCCTACTGTTATTTACAGCTTTTCCTTTTTCAATAGTTCAGCCTTAGTCAACTGGGAGGTGGGGAGTCAAGCAGCAGGAGCTACTGTTGCTGAAAAGAAAAGATGGGCCCTGAGGAAAGAGGAATGTGGGACAGACAGATGGGGCAAGATGAAGGGGGATGGTTTGACTGGATACCTTGAGGGTCTGAGAAGAGAAGAAATGGCTGGGTGCCTAAGAGATGAGATTGCTTTTGGCAGCATCACAGCCTATATACTGAAGAACTGCGACAAGCAGTTTAGAAATGTGAGCGGTTGGTGGTCTCCCATTGGTCTGCAGCTGTGCTCCATAGCTATTCTGGCCACATGGGAATCTCAGCAGTTTACGGTGTAAGTGACATGTTGCCACTTCACTGATCAAGTCAACGCTGTCCAACCACAGGGAAGGGAGGCAAGACACAGGGAAGAAGCAGAAAAAAGAAGCAGAGAAAGCTGCTCAGTCCTGTATATGCACAAGGAGCAATAAAATCAGTGCTGGACACAAAGAGAGAAGACAGGAAGAAAGAAAACACTCATCAAAACTAGAAATATCTAAAGGTTAAAGAACGTAAAGCGAAGGACAAGCATCATGATGTGGTATCATAGGGACAGGTCCAGCAATGGTGTCCTTCCCACTCCCCAAAACTAATTTAAATCAAGAAGAATGAATGCTTCCAGCTGATGAAAGAATGAGGTGGGGGACTGCTGTACCCTTGTCCCCACTGTGTTTCTGGAGCACATCTCCTTTTTCTGCCCAACAGAGGAATCTTCTTTGGAGCCGATTGCAGAACATGAAAAGCCACAGCCCAAAGCCAGAGCAGCCATTTGAATAACTTTATGCAAAATGTAGAAGACATCCCTGTAGTTCCTAGAGCTCCAATCCACCATGTTCCCCTAGTGAAAGGTATTTTTCATGCTCTAAGGCCACTGGCTGTCTTCTCCCCTAGTGTCCTGCATTCTCCTCCGTGTCCTGCTCCTCTGTCCTGCATAGCTCCCCTTCCTCGGTGGACCTGGTTGAGCTCTTTGGTGAAGTTGTACCCACAATCTGATATAAAGGCAATATGCCCCTTATCTTTTTCCACCACTGACTGCTAACACATATGCCTCTGCAATTTTCCTTACAAGAGATTTTTGAGAGGAAGACCAACATCTGTGCCTGGCAGAGGGAGTGGTGAGCCTCTGATCTAGCAAAGCAGCCTGTCATAGGCAGACACCTCTGGCCAGAAAATCCTGCTTGGAAAGTGGTATACATGAAACTGAGCCAGAAACTGGAACTTGAAGCCAAAAGCTGTTAAAGTTGTTTTAGCTGAACATACTGGCCGTTGTGCTAGGTCCTGCACAGCTCCACACACAGCGAGTTGTTGCAAATAATACCTTAAGCTACTTTTTTCATGTTTGCAGTCTGTTTATACATAGCTATAAGCATAAAAGTATTTGAGTGCAAATGGAAAAGTATCATTTGGTTCATGTAAGGTCTGGGTACTTCACATATTACTCCAGTCTCCTTTCTTCAGTAGAGGAGGCACCATAAATTACAGAAGCTAGCAAATGCACAGGATAGGAAGCCTGGAAGATGGGAAAACTGCACACAGCCAGCCACATCCTGTCCACTGACTGGTTGGGTGTGCAGTGGGTTTCGTCTACCTTTTTTCTTTTTTTGGTAATTTAGTCCCACAAGCCCTGTGCATTTTGAAAAGTATGACTAGGAAGAGACGTCTGCTAACAAAAGCTGCAGCTGGAGATAAGGAGAGGAAGAAGAACATATGAAAGACAGTCACCCACTCTACACGAAGGATAATACAAAAAGTAATTGTCCTTTGCAAGTAGAAGCCTGCGTTTTGGTTGGGGGGGGTGCTTTTTGTTGCTTGGTTTTTTTTTTCCTCCCCCCAAAAAAAGATTAGGAAAGAAAGAAATTAAAATCATTAAAAACAAAGCTACGGAGCTGTTAGAGGAGTTAGCTAGCCAGGGCCAAAAGGTGTTTCTGCACAGGTTTTAAAGGAGTTCCTGAGGCTGTTTTTCCAGTGTCTTCAGTGGACTTTGCATCAGTCCGTATATCCTTACTAACAGCAATTACCAAGAAGGTTAGAAAGTTGCCCATTGGTGTCAGAAACACTAGTCCCAGAGAAACAGTGTAATTAAGAATCAAATAATACAGCATTTATATAAAAGCAGTGTAGCTTGATTGGGTCAAGCCATCACAGCTTCTGAAGGGAAAAGTATGCCTTGTTAACCTGAAAAAGTTAATAAAATCAGAGAGCAAGGTGACCTAAGTGCACGTAATTTACTTGGATTTTTGAAACACTTTTTATAAGGTTCCTCATAAAAGACTGTTAAGGAAAATAAATAGGTATAGGATAAAGGAAAATGATTCATTGGATTAATAACTGATTTCATTAGAAGATACAAAGAAAATGATTACAAAGAAATGTAATGGAAGTTTTTTCTCTAGAGTAGCAGAGGTAAGAAAAGGGTTTTCTCAGGGACCCAGTGTTGTTTTTTATAGTCTTTAATTAAATATTAAAAACTATGTTAATTATATTGTCAATGCAAAACATGCATTTAAAATATAGGAAATACCAGACTTTCAGCTGCCTCTTGTGACAAGACTCTGAACTGTCCATCACTTTCAGATGGATTTTCTTGGTCCTCTTCCATAAATAGCCAAAGAAACTGCTCTCAAACACAAAAAACTCCCAGAATTTATCTGAAAAAATTATAAGAACAAGGAGGACTTTTTTTTTCCAGTCTGCCCTCCAGATCCAACACCCAGCTCATATTCTGGGCTGGAATATCTCTGTTCAGTCACTATTTCTGATGTTCCCTTTCCTGCCACATGCCTTGTCCACACTCCTGCCACACTGACCATGGTCTCTTGTGATTCAGGCCAGTACCAATGCTGCCATATCATGTCCCTCCGCCTCCAAGCTCCTGGAGGACTTCACCAATACACTGGCCTCTGACATGTCCATAACCCCTCTGGAGGAAAGACGACTTGGAGGAGAAATGCTCCTTGGAACTTGACATCTCAGATACCTGGAAGGGAGGCTTATGGAGAAGTTAGTCATTGTCAGAGCATCCAAGGCTGAAATGTGAGCTAAGGTCAGACAAGGATGAGATGCTGATGTGTTATATTGATTCTGAGGGTTTCACACAGGTATCATGATGCATAGATGGTCACCACAGCCTGCAAAACTCTTCATGGCAGAGATTCAGGTGTACCACCAATTGTTTTTTGGTTGGTCAGTTTGGTCTTGCTGCCCACTCTCAGCAAACCGCCAACATAGGGGCCGTGATAGAAAGCCTGTGTGGTCCAGTTCTGGAACCAGAACTCATTTATGTGCATGTATATGAGGCATTGCTCTATATAGTCCCCAGAGCATTGAGAAACTGTCCCAACAGCTTGGAGCACCGACTCCCTGAGGCAGGAAAGTGCCATTGGTGGTGCCAGTGGTGCAACAGTGACTCGGGCCCTGAGGGAGGCAGTGACGTTTGTGATATTTTCAGGAACAAATCCCCCTCCTGTCTATCAGAGGTTCATTGAGGTTGTGTAGCACCCACATACAGGGAGAAACAGGCAGTGATGCTCTTGGGGAACCATAAATGAGGTACTACACGGACTGGGCTTGAGGAGGTAGCATGCTGGTGAGCTCACTGGAGCCTGTTGTTCCAGCTCCTGTAAGGACCAAGGTGCAGTTATAAGAGCCAGAGAAAAACGTCGTTTGGTCTCTGCACCTGCCCTTGGCCTCCCACTTATCTCATGGCCTCTGCCCCTCCTGTTCCCTCATGCAGATCTTAACCTAAGTGAGCTCAGACCTACCTAGTCTGCTCCTAGTCTCCTGTTTCTTCCTCCTCTTCAAACTGCCAGCCTACTCCTGCCATCAGGTCCTTTCTAGCCTACTGAAAATTTGATAAAATCTGTTCTGTATTACACTAGCTATGGTTCCCTGAGAAAAGTAGTCTTTTACCTCATGTACCTCTCCTCACAGTATTTGTTCCTCAAGCATAGGGACAAATCCTGGTGGAAATAGTCCTCTTATTCTGTTGCAAGTTGCTATTGCCAGTTGGAGAGACCTGGCTAGCTGTGCACTGCTAAAATCGTGTGGAAAGCAAAAATGGGATTTACTTTTGGCAAGCTGAAGTTGTAACATGGTGTAGATGGTATGTACTTTGTGGCACAAGAGTCACCCAAAAAGTCTGGGTATATTTGAGTACCCACTAATGTAAATGTCTATCAGAAACCTGGTGGAAAAGATCCCAGTGAGCAAGATTTAGCCGTACAAAATGGCCCAGGGTGACCGACCTGGAACAGTGTCAGAGACAGG
>VYZW01011368.1:26031-145685 GCA_013401315.1 Balaeniceps rex
TGCTTTACATAGAGGTAAACTGGTAAAAATGGGAACATCATTTTTTAAAGAACCAAGATTATAAAATGTTTTCCATTAACTGGATCCAACATATATTCCTTGTTCTACACAATCTATCAGATTCTAAGGAAGATTTCTTCTAAAGCTAATAAAACCATTTTTGAAATATTCACTCTTTGCTCATTTGCATTTGCTTACAGAAAATTGTGTCTACTGTAAAGACAGCAAAGCAGTAATTATTTAAATTAGTTTGATAGATGTTTAGTAATGCTTTGATTAAAATATCAATTTTAGATACCAGTAAGTTTGTGAAAAGCAGAGCATTTAAATGATAATGATTTTTTTCCAAGAAAAAGTTTCATTTTGCACAAATGATTTTGAATGAAAAGCCCTTTTCATACAAAAATTTCAGACACACACTCAAACAATGGAGCTGGTGCAGAACTCGGGTCAATATGATGACCTAAATGCTTTATAAGATAGAAAAGGGGCACACCTCTGTCAGATGAAATATGGATGAATCCACCTCCACAAGAGAATAGTTTTATTATGTAGGTGATGCCCAAGTAGCTCCAACTTGCCTGGAAAATGGTCCTGTAGGACTGACAAAACTTTGGTCAGGAATGAAGCTGAAGGTCATTGGCAAAGGACAATGCCAACCTAACAAATCCATATGAACAACCAAGCTCAAAGCCAGCCCCAGGGTTCCTCGTTTCAGCCTACAAGGTAGCAATCAGTCCTGGAATCACAGGAAAGGAATTTGTGGGGTTCCCTACTCTGTTGCTCCACCTCTACACATGAAGAATTACACATTTATCATTCCTGATAAAAATTCGTCTAATCTGTACTTCATAATATTCCACAATCTTTCTGGTGACTCTGACCTAAATCTTGTCATGCAAATTAAACCCAATAGTTTCTAGCCTATTCATAATGGATATGGAAGCAAGGGTATTCCCTCATTTTTTTCATATGTCCCCTAAATCAGCTCTTCCTCCGGACAAACATCTCAAATCCTTTTTTTCCCTCAGAGATCTCTATCCAATTGGTCTACCTCTTTCTCAAAATGTAGCTCTCTAAACTGGGGATAGTACTCCCACTGTGACCCTGCCCATTCTGAGTACATCAAAATGACTACTGCACATGCTTAAAGAATGGCAAATATATATGTATATAAATATGCGATTTTTTTCTATTTTCTCTTTCAACAGCAATGTGTTATGCCTGACTTATGGCTCACCTTGTGAACCATTATTGCCTCCCAGGTCCTCTTCTACAGTATTATTGCCGAGCTAGACTTTTCCTGCCCAATACTTGCTGGAATATTTATTCTTACCTGGAAGGAACAGCATGTTTCATTGGTGTGTATCAATCTGCACTAAATTTCTTCAGTGTGTTTCTCCATATTGTCAGGATTATGCTGAATTTTAAGCTTTTGTCCACCCTCAAATAGTGGACAGAGGAAGAAGATACAGTGAAATTTGTTAGATGAAAATAGCAGCAGCAAGAAATCCTCATTTGCAAGATGTGAGGCTTTGGTGGGAGTTTTGAACTGCGATCATTAAAATGAGCATCCAGAGGTAGACTTGGTCTTCAGATCAAAACAGTAAGATTTGTAGTTCAGAAATGTTGTGAATGTCTAACCATGACTAACCCCCTCCTTCTCCTGGCAATTACTTTAATGTAGAGAGGACATGAGATGCATTACCTATTTCAACAATAGCAGTCAACTTGGAAGAAATATATTAGATGTGGAGCTGGCCAGAAAAACAGGATTTCTATCTTTTCTCAATAAAACTGTGCTTCTGAGACAATAAATTTCTGAGAGAACAGCAACAGTAAAGGTGACGTCAGTGTCTGCTTCACTAACGAGCAACGTCCCAGGCTCTGTGCCACCATCATGAACCCAGGCAGGAGTGCACCACATCTTCACTGTAGATTCAGTGTAAGTATCAAGCCTCAGATCCTTAAAAAACCCAAACCAAAACAAATACCCAAAATGAAAATATTTTGAGCTCAGTAAAGGCGTTTTTGCTAACAAGACTTCATTTAATTCGCAAATCTGTGAGCAGGGCGGATCTGCTATGAGAAAATCCTGTTCGGCTCTTGCTGTGCCGATACTTGCTGTGGGGTAGGAACACACGGGAAGTGAAGCAAACCCACAGCCAAGCTGCAGTAATCACTGGGAACTGTCTGAAAAATATTGTCTGCTGAATTTCATTTCCTCATCTTTTTCTCAGGCAACCACCCACACCAATTTTCAAGTGAGGGCTGAGTAATGGTCCACTGTTTGATCCTCAACAACCAGTACATTCAGTATTTTTTTCACTTCACAACTAAAAGCAAACTTGTTGCATGCAGTTTGCACCAAATAATAATATAACCGGAGGAACGGAGGGGAACAGATGGATGCCAAAATTAAAATAATTCAGCAAATGCAGCAACAGCAGAGGCATGTCTTCTCAGCAAAGCCATTCACATTGTCATGAGCTCATCTCTAACCATTAGAAATTTCTCTGCCAGAGGCCTGTCCCAGCAGCTCATATCTACACAGTCACAAACACAGCAGTGTGAAATGTCAGTGCTATACCGCCATTGCAAATGGCATCATGGAAAGCAATAAGAGAATAATCACTAGTGGGTATCTTAGAGAACAATTGCCTCTGAGGTTTTTTTCCTAGTGAACATTGTATACCCCAAAAAGATCTGTGTAGATACTCATATGACTAAATGCATAGTCTTTTTTTATTTTAGCTATTTTTTGAAAGAGGCAAACAGGTTTTAATGGGCTCATTATCACAGCTAAGGAGAGGAAAGAAGGTACAGCTGCTAATGTTGGAACAGACAACATATCTCATCTTGACCTTCAACCCCCTTCACTCCTCCACTCTCTATCCCTGGAAAAATCCCCACCCCATCATGCCATGGTGTGAATCAGCACCTTTCTCTGGAGCTCTCCAATTAAGATTCAGCAGTGCTTGGAGAGCAGCAGTCGGCCCACACTGGACTAATTAATTTTTCCTGCCTGAGTAATTACAGTCCAGAGGTGACCATGAAAGCCAAGCAAATCAATTTGTGTTTTACTGAGATCCTCATCAGTCACGGAGCACTAACCAGGAAGAAAAAAACATTACCAGAGGCAGAGCTGGCCCCTGAACAACAAGCAACAAAGGTTGCTCTAAAACTGCTAAACTTCTATGATGGAGATAGCAAACACAGTTCACAAATTTTATTTTTTTTTGCCCAATCAGTCAGTTGCTACAGTCACCCTCTTGAAAATTTAAATTTCATCTCCTTCACTGGCACTCACATCCCATCCAACTGATTCATATTCTAGCCAAAAACACTTCAAAGCTCAGTTTATAAAGACAAGCACGATCATTTTGTAAATGTCTCAGCAAGTGTTGGGAGTGACTTTCCCACTTTCCAAACAGAGGCAATCTGCTGCTCTGCTGAACCAGTGCATTGCCGTCAGCAGCTCAACCTATTTTCCAGGAAAAACTTTTCCAAATGTGCCAGGGATCCAAGCAGACAACTGTCTCCACATACCATGAGTGTTGATATGCTCATGAAATGTCTCTCTCAGCCTTAACAGAGAGCATCCCAGAGAGATGCTGTCTCCTGAAATCCAAAGTTTTCTTCCTGCCCCATCTAAGTTTTCCATAGAGTTCATGCAATCCTAGATGAAGAAGCAAGTATTTTTGGCTGGTGGTATGACGGAGAAGATCAAGTTTGTCCTACATGGCAAAGAACTGGGACACATGGTTCTCCCAGAAGTGGGTGTGAGGATTTGTGGACAGGAGCCATCTCACTTGGAAGGGTGTAGGTGGGATGGATCTCATTGTAGAAGTGCCATGGCATTGTGCCCAGCTAGACATGATTCTTCTGCCCAAGTCAAACCAGGTGGAGCAGTTCAATAGGGTGCATGTGTCCCAGAGCCACTAATAAGCATGCATTCAATCTGAGTTTTGGTGGCTAATTGTGGTAAGGACAATCCTGCTAGCATCATGTGTTTGAGCTTTCCTGAAATCTGCCTCAGCATGCCTCATCTCTTAATGGAGTCAAGGAGGGAATAACACCAGCTTAGGTAGGGAGAGTCACTGTAGAAGCCAGATGTTCCAGCTCTTCTCCAAGAGATGCACCACCAGAAAATGTAGAAGCAACATCCTACATACCACCTTTTTTATCCTCAAACACCTGGATATCAGCAGCTACAGACCATCCACTGGACATTCTTGCAAAAAGATTATTAGGGGAAGCTATGAAGAACCCTGAGGAGCATAGGGTCTCTGACCTGACATATGTGCCCATGCTTCAGCCTACAACCTGTGCCAGAACCAAGTGCAACCCTAGAGCACAGAAAGGATTATGAGGGTAGTCTAAGGCACATCCCAAAGAGCACAAATATGAGAAGGGTGCAGGGAGCCACTCTTCACATTGGAGAAGTGGGTCTACCTAGCTGCAAAGATGTTCTTTATCTCTCCAGGCAGGACTGTGAGCTGACAGAAACTCAGATGTAGCCCACACAACATTCATGTTGCTGTGATGTTAGTGTCCCTGAATGAATGTTACTGTCATTGAATGAGGGTGTCCTCGCACATATTATGACCTGGAAGTCTTTGTAGAAATTTGGAAATGCGTTATCTCTAAGCAATTGTGCTGTCTATTCATATGCAGACAAGAATACTTGCAGCAGGGAGAATGAGTTAGACTACCACAAGGAAGCTGTTGACTTTCCCATCAGAACACCTGTGACAGAAAGAAGTGGATGACATTGCAGACAGCTGAATAGAAATCACTATTTCTAGTGCAGCAGCTAAGGCATATTTAGCCTGCGTCTGGACTGTACTTCTAGTACGTTAAAGAAGATCTGATTGGAAAAATGGGTCACAGGCTGCAGAGACAGAAAGGTTAGAGAAAACAGCAGGTCTGGGTATCTGAGTAGGATTGCATCTGGGTGGTTAGAAAGAGGAGTGCAAATGAGAAGATGTGATGAAATGGTAAATTGGGCACAAATGTGGCATTATTGAGTCTTCAGGGACAAAGAGGTGATCAACAGAGTCAAACTGTTAGAAGTGAGTGGTAGGACAAGGAGATGCCTTGTCATACCAGGTCTTACTATCCCTATCTATAAGCAGTCAAGGGAAGCTTTTTATGATCAAATAAATGCCTATGGCTGTCATAGGGTGTCCTGGTTTCAGCTGGGTTAGAGTTACTTTTCTTCCTAGTAGCTGGCTTTGTGTGTTTTGGATTTAGTATGAGAAGAATGCTGATAACACACGGATGTTTTAGTTGTTGCTAAGTAGTGCTTAGACTAGTCAAGGACTTTCTTTTTCAGCTTCCCATGCTCTGCCAGGTGCACAAGAAGTTGGGAGGGGGCACAGCCCAAGATAGTTGATCCAAATTGACCAAAGGGCTATTCCATACCATATGACGTCATGCTCAGTATATAAACCGAGGGGAGTTAGCCGGGGGCAGCGATCGTTGCTCGGGGACTGGCTGGGTGTCAGTCGGCGGGTGGTGAGCGGTTGCATCACTTGTTTTCTTTTCCCTGGGTTTTGTTTGTCTCTCTCGTTCTCCTTTTCATTACAATTATTATTACTATTATTATCATTATTATTATTATTACTATTATTATTATTATTATTTTATTTCAATTATTAAACTGTTCTTATCTCAACCCGTGGGTTTTCTTACTCTTGCCCTTCCGATTCTCTCCCCCATCCCACCGGGGAGGGGGAGGGTGAGCGAGCGGCTGCGTGGTGCTTAGTTGCCGACTGGGGCTAAACCACGACATAGGGGTAGTGTGACTCCCCACCTGCAGTGCAATTAAACAAGCTGTCACAGAGCTGCACTTCTGTTGATGTCCAAACTGAATCACCTAATCAGAAATTTTTGTCTATGGCGTAACACCACTGAGAATTTGGGCTCCATCCTCTTTGTAACTGCCTTCAAGTAGCTGCAGCTACTATTAGATCCTCCTTCAAGTCCCTCTTCACCTGGATAACCCAACTCAACTCTCTTCATGCCTGCTTGTGGGCTTGGCACCTGGGTCTCACCATTTTTGTCACCATCTGCTGGCCTCTCTCCCCTTTCTCCATATCCCTCTTGAAGCAGGAGAGAGGGTCCCCCAAACTGGCCACAATGTCATGTTTGTCCTCACCAGCACTGATCAGAGAGGAAACTATTTTCCCTTAATCTCCTTGCCGCAATTCTCCTAACGTTGCCCAGGACATGGTTTGCCTTATCTGCAATGAGAGCAAGCTCTTGGCAGACATTCAACCTCGCATCCACAATTTCCTCCAGCAGGACCTGTGACTTTTCAACAAGACTGAAAGTGTCCAGTGCTGTCAGACAAGGGATGTGGGCTGATTCAGACTGACGCTGGCATGTTATGGTGTGTGGACAGGCCTGAACAAGTGGAGAAGGCTAGTCAAGTGCATCTCATTAAACCCTTCTCTTTAAAATATATGTATATGCATATGAACATATGCACGTCTGTATACATACACGAGCATGTGTGCACGTGTCTATGATGATATGGGGATGTCTCACTCCCAGCCGCTTGCTGCAAGGGCAGATGGTTGGCTCTATAAGTTAGTTCAAGGCTTTGAGACTCTTCAGAAAGATGCATTAGCCACATGTTTTATTGGAACAGGAAGCTGAGTGGCTTTGGAGCCGTTGTGCACACAGCACAATGTGATTGCTGCCAAGAGCTTTCCATGATGCTTCTGTGATGTACACAACCCTGCTGCCAGCCATTTCAGTCAGGACTCATAAAAAGTCAGTGGCAGGGGCATCAAAGCCAGGATCAACCAGGAGGAGAACAGGATGGAGTGAGAAGAGCATTCCCTTGTCCAACAGATGCTCCACAGTGGGACAATGTTCCCCTGACAGATACCATTGGTCAAAACCACAGTGCTACACCCTGAACACAGACTGATTCATGGAGAAAATGCCATTCTCTGTTGAGGAGCCTGCTGAGGTTAGTTTGACCTTTCTGCCCCTGAGGTCCCATAACCATGCTAAGGAAAGGCTGTGTGATGATCAAGGTGGCCATCAGTGGTTCTCTGCCCAGTAGCTGAGCGACCTGATGCTCCATTTAAGTCCATGGCCCATCATCCAGAGAAGCCATTTACTATAAAAAGCTGTTCTTATTAACTACAGTGAAGTTGGTGTTTGGTCAGTTGGTTTGTTTTGGTTTGTTTTTTTTTTTTTTTTCCCATGCACAGAAGCTGGTTAGGTTTTTCTTGGCCACCCAAAATGATGGCCCTTTTCCAGAATGGACTTTTCTTGCCAACACATTTATTTTTAGACTTAATTGCCTTTCATATTCCTCCAGATGAACGTGCTTTGAAGAAACATTGCATTTGGAAAGGCTCAAGCCCTGAGTTCAGCAATAACTTGTGGAGAGGGAAGAAATTGTTGGGATTTTTTTCTTTGCTCTTTCTCCATGTTTCCTTCCCATCGTTCCCCCTGCTGTCAAGTGAAAGACCATGTTTTTTTGACTCTACCAACCTCAGTGAAGCGGAGACTGAAGCGACCCTGAGGCGCTATTACCTCAATGAATGGCGCGCCAAGAGCTTTTTGTCCTTCAATGTAAGCAGCTCACAGCATGGCAAACCCTCTCCATTGGGTCACAGAGGTTAATAAAAACACAACAAATAATTTATCAACATGGTGGTTTGAAAGCCAATGTTGTTGAGAATTACCAAATTTGCATCCCAGAGTAATTATCTTTTGCTGTAAGATAAAACCGTCCCCAAAATTCTCCCGCCCCTCGCGCAATGGCACCAAGAAGATGATTTCTCTTGACGCGCTGAACTTTTGAACCCAATGAAAAAATGTTTTTTTTAGTTATACAAGAGTCATCGAAAGTTCATTGCCCTTTCTCACATTTGCACCACCAAAGGGACATAAGGAAAAACATCAAGTGTAATATCCGTCAATGTTAGTGAGGCATTCAGAATACATCACCGATGCATAAATAACCCAAATGAAACTCCAGTGGCAGGAGGAGGTTCTGGCAGAACGGAGATACACAACAATATTTAATTATAAATTGCATCAAAATTATTGTCTTTACTCATCAAAGGACTTCTCACAATCATTCCTTTGGTTCAGATGTGAGCCTGAAATCCTGGGTGCCTCCATCCAAAAATTCTGGATTTTTCTTGGTTCACTGGCTACTTTTTCCTGCCAAAGCTCATAAAAATCCAGACACCAATTTACTTAACACAAGGGGTGTGAAATCCCCACTTAAGGAAGGTGAAGTTAATTGGAAAAGAAAAAAATCATAAATCCAGGCCACTGAGCAGTTTGAATTGGCGAGCTCTCCTGTGACCTTGATTTGTTGTGTTTTTATTTTCCTGAAATGATTTTCCCAACACAAGTTCGATGGAAAAATCTCTCCACTGGAATCACCAAGCATTGGGTTTTCCTGTCCTTTAAATCGAGCAGTGGGTGTGTACCCTTTCTGTAAGGCAAATGCTGATGAAAAAAGCCTTCTGATAGGACTAGCAGAAGAAAGCAGGCATCCAGCTTGCACAGACAGACCATCTCATGGGAACACAGGGCTGCCGAGCAGTTGCCGTTACCAATGCTTATGCAAATAAAACCCGCTGGAGCACCTTTGTCTCTGTAAGCAGAAATTCGGTCAGGGATGACCTGCAACATGTGCTATGAAGATGGTCAGGCTACACAGTCACAAAGCTGCCTTCTGGTGGGAGACTCTCTGAAGACTCTCAGACGAAAATGCTGCAGCGATATGGCCCACAAGGACATAGACACCCCAGCCTGGTAGAGATCCTGGTTACCAGAGGCAATGCCAGTGAGGCTGAAGAAAGAGCACAGGGGAATGTAGACCATGGACTGGTCTTGCACTAAAGAAGAGATGATCTTGAGAGCCTCAAGTCAAAATGGACTGTGGGAGATGTTAATTTGAAGAAAAAGAAAGGTTTCCTAGCCTGTAATCCCTAGAGAGGCTCTTATATTCCTTTCTAACGTATGTCCATTAATTAATGAGAGTAAGGCACTGTCACATGAAACTCAAAAAAAGCTAAAGTTACTGCATCCCCTCCTTTTTGTACCACTACTTTGATTGGTGAGGGATCCCTTCACTACATCGATTTACTCCCTGCATAATATTGCCAACTCTTGTGAAGACACACATTTCCTCTTTGTACATCAACTTTCCTCATGTTAACCTGTGTGGAAATATAGGTGGAGAGGAAAGAGACTGTCACAGTTGGTGAAAGCACCCGCTGGTGCTAACATATGCCTTGTTGTCAGACCCAGCTCTAAGTGTTGTCAAAATCTAACCGGACAGTAGGGGAATAGAAAAGACAACATGACTGTGGAAGTCTTACCCACAAGGTATGAATATTCCACTCTCGGTGAGTCAACAAGCATTTCTATGGCTTTCAGTGGGACAGTATCTATAAAGGAGGCAGGGAATAGCTACTGACACTATTGCCTGCAGGAATATCAACGTGTTGATTTGAGGGTGTGATCAGAAATAATGTTGGGTTATTGAGAGATTCTTCTTAGCCTGAGCATTGTGTCAGTAATGCTGGACCAGGCAGCTATTACAATAATCTGCTGTGGGAGAAGGGCAAACAGCATGTTCATGAAATCAGCCTGTGATACCCAGCTGACATTCAGAGAATCATAATAATGATAGATCATGAAAAAGAGGGAATTACAAATACAGGAGAAAGAAAACTGAGGCTCAGGGTGGAAAACTGTGAATTATTTGAGAATTATTTGACAGATATTCAACAAGCAAGGTAACCAAATGGAGATGCTGTACTTAAAGAGTCTGAGATAGGCATATATGGCACATGACCCAGGAGAGGGCAGGGACAGAGATCATTGAATAAATTTAATATTGGTGTATGGTATAAAGAGCAAGGGTGACAAAGATACCTTAAAGCATTATGCCTGATTGAAAGTAGCAAAACAATTGAGCAGGAGATTTCCAAGAGAGGAAAACCAGTTCTTTTCTGAGCAATATAGAACGAGACACATTTTTTGGTGTTTTGAAAAGTTGCAGAGTTAAAGTCAGGGAGGAAATAAAACCAGAGCAGTATCTCCTCCAGCCACCAAGTCAGAAGGAAAGAACAGGAGAAAATGTATACAAATAATTATTTTCTATCTTCAGGTATTTTAGATATCTTTTGTTTATTGAAAACCAAGTGCAAATGCAAACTTTCTTTCCATGTACCAGTGAAACAAATGAATGAAGTTTACATTTTTCCAGTGAAAGGAATGAATTATTGATTAATTTTCCTTCTCTTCCTCACCCCCCCGCCCCATAAATATTGAAAAAAGAGATTTAAACCTGTACAAAAGGGTTTTTCAGTCTTGGTTCATCCTCCCATTTTCACTCCGCTAGACTGTGCTGTCCATATGCATTTATTGTCATGGTACAGCTCACCGAGACTTGCTGGTTGTTACCAGGGTTCTGAGCATGCTTTCTCTGTAATAATCCATTGCAATTTCCTAAAAGATACCTAGATTTATGATGTTATTTATTCTCTATAAATTCACATTGCTTTTTTCCTAATTGCAATTTTATCCTTTGTATTCCTCCAATAGTTGCTCACAATTGCTAGCTGTTGGGTGTACATTTACTGAGTGCTAATTGCCAGTGGAACTGAACAGCTATATACACACATACACACACACAAGCATACACGTATACATATATGTGTATATTTGTTGCTAATAACAAACTTGCAAAGAAGGAAGAGTTCAGGAAGGATGGAAATGAGTAAAAAATTGTGTTGTGTTTGGCAAATCTTTTCAACCAAAAAGAATGGGATTTTTTTGAAGTCCAAACATTTTGCCTTAGACCCTTGCATAGAGAATCATCTCCCTGAACAGTCAGGCGGTTTACTTGTGACATTTTCAGAATGAAACAATCCTACCTTTGGTTCAGAATAACATCTGTAAACAAGTACATTTGTAAAACAAAAAGAAGAAACGACACTTGGAGAGTTTGTGGAGCCAAAGAGGAAGCAAAAAGTGACAACTCCAGTCTCATGAAATTCCTCAGGGATTTTGTGTGTGTGTGTGTTTTGTTTTATTTAATGAAAACAACAAAACACAACAAAAATAGTTTCATTTTGATTTGAGCATACTGCTTTCTTTCTTTGGTTTGGTAAATTAACAATTGATTATTCAGCTTCCGCTGTAAGACTGCTGACACTGCGTTCATTTACCTCTCTGCAAATCTTCCCATTCAGAGCATTCACAGCTCCATAAATTCTCATGAATAATGTACTAACTAGCATAAATATGACACTTTCATATACGTGTCCTGATCTGATTAATTGAGACCCACAAGATCCTATGATCTATGTTATCTCATCCTGGCAGTTTATATATATTAGATTGTCCTGAAATACACTTTTAATTGATTTTCACCAACAAATCCAAAAAGCTGCAGTTTGATTTTTTACTGTGCTTGTAGTCAGCCTGGATCTTCACTTAAATTATGCTGTATTTCATACTTTGATAAATTTCTCCATCAAGATCACAACAAAGCACCTCATGCATATATTAAAATGTTAAACAAAATAAAGGAATAAGAGAGCAAAATGCAAAACCACACTGCTTAAAGTCTTATTAAAATAGATATATGTCAACAATGACAAGAAGTTTGATACACCACAAAAAAATTAATAATCCAGTACTCAGAACTGGGAAACAGCTTGGATGTGAATTAAAAAAAAATCCAAATTCAGCGCTAATTATCAGTGAAAGTTTGGAAAGAAGAGGGTTAATATAACACTATAATTCTTCATCTGAGTCACTCTAAAGAAAGATGTGTATCTTCTTTTGAAGGCCTTTGGCAAAGGAAGTCGAAGACTCAGAGGCTCAGGTTGGATGTTAGGAAAAGCTCCTTTCCCAGGAGAGTGGTGCAGCCCTGGCACAGGCCACCAGGGAGGTGGGGGGTGGCCGCCATTTGGGTTTCCAAGACTCATCTAGACAAAGCCATGATCTAATGTGGGGACAGTTCTGCTGTGAGTGGGAGGTTGGCCCAGAGACACGAGAGGCTCCTTCTACCATCCCCACTGAGATCTTTAAATTACAGGATGATGTGGAAGATGAGCGGACAGCAGAGAAAAGATCCACCTCACTTGATGGATGGCTTTCCACTGAAGGTTTCTTCTGCTTATCTATCACTCCAGGCAGCCCAAGAACTTGTGCATGGCAAGACACATTTTCTGGCAGAGTCTCATCATTGCTCATCATATGCACAGAAAGCACCACTTCCAGGGTCCTTTTAGTATTCCCCCAGAAACACACTCAGGCAACCTTGGGCTACTTGATAGCATCCTTGATGGGGGACCACTACGTTGAGTCCAGCAACAGCTCAGTCTTTGGTCCCCATTCCTATTCCAGCGTTTCTCACGATACTGTGATACCTGGGAACATATGGGAATCTGCATTGCAAATGGGCGTGCAAACACCTGAAGAGTCAAGGCTTTCATCATGTTCTGCTACTAAAAGTGCATCGGAAAGGAGTTACAGATCCTAAAGCTACTGCAGGGCATAAAATAAAAAATAGAAGCGTGCACTAGATCCTGTCCCTGAGCAGATGAATGCAAAAACATAGCAGTGAAAAAAGGTGAGCTCTCAGCGGAACTCGCCCAACAACAAGCTAGGATGCTTATTGTATTTGGTTTGGCTACTAAATGTCCTGACAACAGTTATATAAAGGATAAAGGATAAAAAAGCCTTGTTGGGAACAACGAAGGGCTTCACTTATTTCTCTTGGTGGCAGAGGTATGACCAAAGCTGGTAAGCACAAGATAAACAAAGAGGAGCAGACCGGGAGGTAAGTGGAGAAAACATGAAAATATGAGGCAAAAATGTGTCAAAACTGAAAAGCAAATAACGAAAAACAGAAGAGGGGAGATAAATATGCAAAGGAGGAACAGTGCAGACAATGGATAAAATGCCTTAAGAAAAATGCCTCACGATGGGCATATCTAATAATTACAGGAAGATCAACCATTATGCAAGATTCTGCAGGCAAGAAAAAGCCAAGGAGAGAAAGCATGATACCTGGGATACAAGCAGTGGCTCAAAATATCAGATTTTATACATTTATGACACTAGCACATTCCAAAACGGCTGAAATTTTTTTTTTTTTTTAAAGCTCTGACTAGCACCAGATAAGGGAAAAACCTGGCAGAGGCACACAAACAAACAGGAAATTGAATGGGAAGTAGACATCAATGCTTCTGCGAATGAGCAAAGCTACAGAGACTTCCACTTCATTGTGCTGAGGGAGAAAGCAAACCCAGAGCTAAGCAAAGAGAAATTAAAATTTCATGCAGGCTCTAAGGCAGTGTAAGACACAAACATACTAGAAAGGCTATTCATCGGCCAAACAACACAGGAGTCATTGCTTTCAGCAGTAAATTAAAGGAATCCTGACATGAAGTCAGAGAGAAGTAATACATACAATACTACAGGAGTGAAACAGGTAAGGAAACATAAAATATTCAGTGCAGACAGTATGATGCATCTGCTAGCAAGAGAGAAATCCTTTCTGACAACCCAGTACTGCAGATATTGTTGCAACTTCAGAGCTAGCAGTTTCAACGTGTGCTGAGCTTGAGATGCAACTGACCTCCTATGCACTTTCTTTTGCACAGAGAAGACACGACCGTGAATGAAGCTGTGAAGACCTTGACCTGACAGAAATCGATATTGCAGAAAGCATCAACCACATAAGTTGTGGCACGGGTGTAAGGAAGTCCTAAGAAAACCACAAGATACCATGTCTGTGATCTTTTCAGGGAACCATGCCTCAGACTATCACAAATATTAAGACATGCTGAAGGTTTGTTACTAGCATTGCAGATGAGAGCAGACAGACCACTAGATCCTGATGTCTGGGAAGAGAAACTCAGTTGGGAGTACAGGGAAACCATTCCAAAGTTGAAGGCTGTGTTCAAGGTGGACTTGATTATGAAAGGTAAAACCAACTCCACAAATGGGTCTCTGGCCATCATTCTTCATGTTTCATACTTGGTGGAGAAGTCAAGCCTTCCTTCCAAATGAGAGGAGGGAATTTAAAGCTGTGCATCTGCTGACTCTGCTCTATCTAGTATGAAGGCATTTAGCATACGAATAGGTGCTGTCGTACTGTCCCCAAAAGCGTGCAGACAAAGGGAGGTGAGGCAAGTAGATGGGTTTTGAGCTGTGCTGCAGCTCCTGCGCAGTCCAGAAAATCGCTGAGATATCTGCATCTCCTAGGGCAGAAATGTAGGTGCTTAAATGATTATGCACAGTTTTAGAGATCATGATTTAGCCATTTGGGGCCTGATCTCACCTGTGGGTCTCAACCAGATGGCATCAGCAGGGAGAGCTGAGATGTAGAGATAGATCTCCCTCTAATGTCACTCTTTAGGTCTCTGTAACTTTTGGAAATTGCAACCCTACACACCCATGATAGATTCTGATTACACAGCAGTTTCCCATCAGAGTTTTTCCACTGATGCCCACTGAGTTATGTCTGACTTGCATCAGTGTGATGGGAGAGAAACCTAAACCACTCAACGCGTCTCTGTGGAGTGTAGCAGAGAAGCTTTTGGGGAGATTTTGGGCTGCTGTTTGCTCACCAGCTGGCTTTCAAAGCAGCAAGCAGACCAGTTACTTGAGGAATGGATGATAGAGGACAGAAACAGCATTATGCTGTAGACTTCCCTTCCTGGGTCAGGAAAGGAAAACCTTATAGCCTGGCAAGATCAAGTTTTTACATGAGACCTATCCAGCTGAGATTCCTTCTTAATGGTTTGCTCTGAAAGCAAGGAAGCAGGCTGGAAGCAGCCCAGGTAAGACCAGTTTCATATTTGGACAGCAGCATCATTCCCCTCCCCAGTGTTCCCCTATAGTGAATATATATATAGTTCCCCTATATTTTGTCTGTTGCTATATGAAAGACATTCCTCTTATTTATTACCAGCTTCAAGTACAAGTGTTCCACCTCCCAGCATATTCTGCAAAATGGCACCTCTATCACGTTTGTCAAGTGGTTATGAACCACTCAGGAACTTCCCTTAATTGTTTGCAGGTGCTTCATACATGCAGTGCAGATGGAAGAACCCAGGTGACCAGGGCCTCGCAGCATTGGACATTACGAAGATACTTTGGGAGAGTGGGTGACCTGATACAGAAAGTAGGGCTGGGAGGAGAAATGGGGTGCTGAGAGGGCTCATGGTACAATAATTGGTCATGGGAGAGCCAGGAGGAGACTTCTGGCCCAGACTAATGCACCAGCCTGGCACCAATATTGCTGAAAATGTGGGTTGCTTGGGAAGAATTTCAGGTGTGCCCAAAGAACTTCTTGGGAGCTGATGCTGGCCCCATCATTTGTTCAATAGGTTTCCAACAGAGATCAGGTCTTGCCCCAGATGGAGACAACACTCCTCCCTAGTAAACTGAAGTGGCCAGTGGGGCAGGAGGTGAGCTTTCCAGACAGGAAAGACAGTTAATGCCTTTGCTGCCTTGCCAAGACCCTCCTCTGTGCTTGTTCTGCATGTGGGCTGAGAGTCAGTGTCTGGGTGGGTGAGCATCAGCTGCACCCACTTCCATATGGGTCAGAACTACTTGGTCCCTCTCAGGGATCTCACTTTTTATGGTCCTCCTTCTCCTGTGGCTTGTGCCCCTTGCTGTTCATCAGTCCTGGGCTCTTGGGAAGAGTTGTCGCTGCAGGAAACAAGACTCTCTACCCAAGCACCTTTAGGGGCTTTCCAGGACCCCATGAAAAAGGGGCAAACATGCCCTGTTTGGCTACTTCCAGATTTGTAGTGCCAGAAGGAACGATGCTGATTAACAGCTAAATAAAAGACTTGCTATGTTCATTGGTTTCAGTCTGATGCTTCCCATCAGTATTTCTCGTTGACATTTCACAACTGTTGTGCGTTGATCATGTGCAGAGATTGGAGTTGGCAGGTTCAGGTCTCAACCCAAAGATTCAGATGTACGTCCAGCGCCTGCTTTCTAAATGTAGCTGTACAGAAGTGTGTTATGACTACACAAACATTTACCTCAGTTACAAACATGCAAACCTAAGCTTTTCCTGAGAAATGCATGCAGAAATTTATTTTTCCTTCGGAAAGGAAGTAGGAGGGTGACAGAATCAGACGTCATAGATCTGGTTATGAACTACATTACTGATGCTCTTATAATAAGTCAAACTCTTTATTGCAGCTGAATGTTAGATTATGACAGCTAATGGTCTATACAGTCTATTTGCTATATTATTTATATCAATCATCTAAACTACACCTAGTTCTCTCAATGTGCATGACTTTAAGGGTTGAAAGATTACTGCAGAGAAGAATTTGTGGTTAGTAATTAAAATAAAAGCGTTGAGTTCCTTTCCATAGAACTTGATCCTTTCACTGATTTACAATGATCATTTACATATGCGATTTTCCTTTTTTTTTTACATGCAGGGTTGTCAAGGGAGCAAGATTCTCATGAAAACAGCTATGATTTACTTCCCTCATGGGGTTCAAGCTGGGAGGTAGTTGCTTAGACACGGCATTGCCTTGAGTTTCCTCCTCCTGTTTACAATTGTTTGTCAATGCATTGGGCAGCTGAAATGTCATAGGACTAAGATATCCCCTCTTGCTCCATGAATAATGAAGACCAAGCAAAATCATCACTGAAGTCAGAAGTTCAAATACTGGAACATGTGCACACATAAATTTGTAGCATCTTTTTAACTAAAGAACAAGTTAATGAGAAACAAAGTGTTCTTCTGGATAATTTACAAGTGGAGCAAATGGCTACATTTGTCAATAAATTATTCAGACTAAATGGTTTAAGCAGGGTAACAGTGATATCTGTTTATCTTGAAGTCATTTCCCAGGCACTAAACAAGTTCTGGTCATGTTTTCCTCTCTGTAAGAGATCAATATCCCTCATGTTTGTCTACCATAACATTTACACCCAAGCAGGATTATCGGGAAGGGCAAAAGTTGGACAAAGCACCTAGAAAAGAAAGCCACAAGCAAATGCTTCAAACTTTACAATTCACATTTATTTTGAAAAAATGTTTTGTTAAAAATACTCCTACAAAGGCATTGGAGCAGCGGGTTTCTGTTTCCTTTATAAATACATCTGATTTATTTCTTTCTTTATTTTTCTCAGTAACATCGAAAGACATCTGATGAAGCCAGGGGAAGCCCTGGTCTGAATGGAAGACACATCCCTGTGTAACAAGGACCTGCACACTATCTCCCCATTCACAATTAAAAAAATACAAATACTGTCATGAAAAGTGTTGCATTGTCCACAGGGCCACGGCCAACATACAGGATGACAAAGAGTAGGAAACCAGGGTTGGGGATGCCCCTGGAGCCCAGCTGATGTATCCTTGGACTAGTGTTAGGGGGATGACAAGATGTAGCATTGGTTAGACACACTTGTCTTTGGGCAGTTGAAGGATACACATAATTTCCCCATCCTATACTGCCAGCTCCTTCCAAAGCCGTGACAAGGAGGTCAGAGCCCAGCAAAATCTCCTCTCCCTACAAACCTTCCCTACGACATAGGCAGCTCCTCCACAAATCTTCCAGTGAACGCTGATGGCTTCACACCTTGTCACGTTGGAGAAGCCATATGAGCAAACCACAGTAATCCAATGCCCTGACAGGCAAGTGGATCTGTTGCCACAGTGCTCAACCACCCTCTTCCCTGCTACATTACTGCCACCTCCCCATCTCACCTTTCAGCCCTCAGCATAAGGCTTCCTTCCCTCCAGGACCTTCTTGCTTACTCCCTTGCGTTACCGACCTGGGCTTTAGTCGCTGAGCTAGGACAGCTCTTCCCTCTTTTAAAATGGAAACATGGACAGCTATGTTGGCTCTTCAGTTCCTCAAAAGCCCATTGATATATGGCATCTGGGGGTACAGAGAGCAGTTTGACTGCCTGTGCTCAGCTCACCCTGAATGGAGGTCTTTGAGCTCCTAGTTGCAACTCGCCTCTGTCCTATACCCCACCACCTCTCAGACCATAGCTTGGCTGAGTGAGTGGGCATCACAGCTTTACTTGGGACAGTGCTTTGAAACACCAGGCTCATTTCTCCAGGAGGAACTGCTACTGCTCGGCTCTGGCTTCAACTGCTTGAATACTCCCACAAAACTTAAAATGGGGCCTCAAAGCATGCCCTGGGTAGACTGACTTCACAGCCCATCCAAAACAGACTGCATGGCAGGGAGTGACACAAGGCTGGCAAAGCCTTTCCAAAGCAGACCTGGGAACAGAAATCGTGTCCTCAGACTGATGAGCAGGCTCATTTACCTGTGGGTAAGAGGCAGGGTTAGAGCCTTTTCTCTGAACATTGGGAACATTGACCAAGGATCCTGACACACCTGCCCCAGTTTCATACAACTTTCTAATTCTTTATCCAGGAAGATCTGGGATGCAGGGTGGCTGATGTTTCCAGGAAGGAAGACAGATAGGCAGTGGGGGGATTTTTTCATGGGAAGAAATGTAGATAAAAACAGGTTCCCTGCAGAGACGTGCTGAGCCAACTCCAAGGAAGGGGATCCTTGGCGATGGCCCAAACCGAAACAAACATCGTGTAGATGTGGCACTTAGAGATATGGTTTAGTGGTGGACTTGGTAGTGTTAGGTTAACAGTTGGACATGATGATCTTAAAGGTCTTTCCCAACCTAAAAGATTCTATGATTCTATGATAAACCATCCAGCCCTCCTATACTGAGGAAAGGACAGAGGGCAAAGAAACAATGCAGAGAAGAGACAGCTGATGATGAAGGGCAAGCAATGAAAAAGAAAAGGGTGCAAGGGTCACAGGCTGAAAATTGGATGGAGAAGTCACTGAAGGAGGCCATCCAAGAGAACACCCCCTGATGCAGGGGTCTATGCTTGGATCCACGAGTGAAGGAACAGATGCAAACCCCCAGTCCCTGATTTCTCCCCCTCCAGCTCCAGCAGGACGGCAAGAGGTGTGCTGCGATGTGTGCTCTTGGATCAGGAGGGCCATTATGAAGAGGGGAGAAGTGAAACCAGGACCTCAGCAGGAGAATCTGGATGATCTAGGAGAAGGATCACAGCCTGGCACACTGGAGATGTGTGCACCGGTGATTTCTCTCCTTGCAGAAGGGGCACATGTCAGGGCACCCGCAAACTGCGGTTGTCTGAGACCCCAAGCTCATGTTTAGTCTCTCCAACTCCCTCACCCTCCAGGGAGTCTTTCCGTCGACCCCTGCTCAAGCCAGGTTTTTCACTGCCCAGACCTTCTCACTGTTTGACGGAACAGGGGTGACCAGACTTGTCTGTCCACTCTGCACACAGCTGATCCTGGGTAGGGTGAGCTGGGGTTTCTCACTTCCTTCCGCTGTTGAACAGCTTGGATGAAAACACTGGAGCTTGGAGGCAAGATGGTCAGGGACCTAGCCACAACCTGACTGTGTGACCCTGAGCAAGTTCTTACTCCATAAGCACCGCAGTATTTTGGAAACTCCTGCAATCTGAACTCACCTGTTTAAACAGGAATTGTACCCTGGCTTCTTTGTGGCTGTCAGTCTTTATTTCTCTGTACCTCAGCCCTGTGGAAAGCCTTGCCTTGCCTCTAGGACATGTGCTTTACAGACTGCAAGGTGCTCAAGTACAGTGGGAACAGACACAGTGCTCACTGGAAGCTGGGCTGGCCGGCATGAAACCCATAGCCCCACAACCTGGTGAGGGTTGGGCTGTCCTACAATAAAGGCTGTGATTCTCTATGACTCCCGTGCTCCTGGGATCATAAACACAGGAGCTGGGATTTTCAGAGAAAAAAAGAACCGTCAGAGAGGTTGTAATATCATCAGCTAGAAATACACTGGTCCTCTCCCTTCCAGATCAGAGATCAGAGCCCAGAGGAGGCCAAGCCAGAAGCACAAGTACACCAAACTTTGTATCCCTTCTCTGCTCTTCTACTGCTTACAAGGGTCTGAAGGGGGCCAGGACTACACAGCCAGGGACCCCTTCTGCTCCAGAAAGGCCCTTCTCCCACATTCCTGGGCTGCTCTGCAGAGGGAAACGAGTCACTGCAGGTGTCAAATAGCTTTTCGCTTATGCCATCAAGGTAGCCTAAGCAACAGAAGGGTTTTTTGGTCTGGATCTAAGTTGTCCCCAGGACATAAAGAATAAATTCAGCTTCAGAGCTGGGCCTGCACTCACAACTGAACCTTGCACTTAGTACCTGTCTGTATCTTGTCCTGGAGCCCCCAACACTCAATGCCTGCTCTCGGGTGCCTCTGGGATTTCACTGCATGCACCAAGCCCAGCCTTGAATCACTCCATTGCACCAAGACCTCTGCCCATTTTAGAAGCTTGTCCCAGGCTCCTTTCCTGCATTTTCATCCTTGAGGCAGTTCTCATGGATCCATTTGGATGCATGTTTAGATACCCAAGCAAGTGACTGCTCACGCAGGCTGAGCCAACCTCCAATGCAGAGGGGCAACAGCCTCACTGACAGAAACTAAACCATAGCAGAGGAAGGAAGGAAGGAAAAGGACCTCTCCTTACCCCAGCATCCCGCTCTGTGCATAAGGTTCTCTGAATCATAAAAGAAAGTTTGAGGCAAGGACGCTTCCAGAGAGAGCTTCTACATCCAGAGCATGATGGACCACCAAGACAGTCTCTCTTCTTGTGCCATTACTGCTGTTTGAGGCACTGATGACACACCGCAGTTCTGAGCCCCAGGTATGCCTTGTGTTACACAAGGAATTGGGAGAAGGAAGCAAGTGGTTTCCTCTGACACAGGAAGCCCTCTGGCTCAACACAGAAGTCCTTCACCAGAAAGAGTGAAGAATGGAAAATCAATGATGCCTGATAGAGTGTTTGGGATTTTAAGAGATTTAAAATGTGTCAGTCCCAAGAATATGATGGTATAAAAGGAGTGATGTAGGAATGCTGTTATACACCCCATGCCCCCAGGCATCTGTGACCCAGAAAAACTGGAAGAGGTATTCTTGTGTTGAGGAGATTATTCTTTCACAAATTTGTCCAGTCATCTTTTGAATCCACCTACTGCTTGGTATCAACGTCCTCCAGCAATGAGTTCCACCCTTCAACCATTGTGCTTTGTGCCAAAGGATATTCTGCTTCACCTGCCTTAGTGCTTTTATTGTGCTTATTCACCTTACTCACATCTTTCCTGATTTAACGGCATGAAATTTTTTAACATCATGGTTTACTTCTGCCAGACCAAGAATCAAAATCTATTTCTCTTTTATACCTCCCAAAGACTTCTGGCTGTTCCTAAGGCCCATATCTGTACATTTCTTAGTTTCTGTGTATCCCTTCTGAGTTGAGGAGAACAAAAGTATCTCCAGCATTTGAGAAGTCAGCACATCAGAGATTTACTGGCTCATAACAACATTCTTGTGTGAAGGCTACTGAGTGCTAATATTTGTTAGCAATCAGAGACTTCACATTTATTCTCCATTAGCAAAGGCCAAGCAAGGGTGTGGATTTGCCATACCATCTGTCTTAGGCTGGTGTCCACAATGCCTGCGAGGCACTGTTCAGTTGGGGTCTGGTGCTTTTGTCACCCTCCATCTCCCAGACTCACAAACCAGCTCACTCACCACAAACTCGACTCAGTGAGCTGGAAAGAAAGGCAATTTGGGGGAAAAGGGTGATTCGACTGTCAGCTTAAACCTCAGGTTAGAATAATGTGCTTCCCCCTAGTTCTCTTTGAGCTGCTTCCATTAGTTTTTGCTAATATAGCTGTTTGGCTATTAAAGACTCGAGAAAGTTTAATCCTTTCCTCCTAGACTTAGTAGGAATCATCAAAGGATACATCATGACATCTGCACAGAAACTGAAGACTGACCTCAGAGGTAGAAGTAGAAGCTACAGTTGAGACAACTGAAAAATTCCTGAAGTTTACCAGAATGAAAGAACTGGAAAAGGATCAACCAAACATTTGTTATTCTTTTTTCATGAAGGCAAAATGGAGTTCCTGAAAAAAATGAGGCACGCAAGGTCAAGTCTTGTGGCTTGTTTGCAGGAATGGCAATCAAGGGCATTATGAATATCTAACGGTCTGTGGTTGGAGTGAGCAAGTCAGTGATCAGACGGTGCTACAGAAGTGGGACTGCTGCTGCACTCCTACAAAGCACAGGACTGCGGAAAAATTTCTTACAAAATTGGAAAAAAAAACGGGGAGAGAAACTGCTGAATCAATTGTAAGAGAGCTGAGAATGCAGATTAAGACAAAGGAAGATTTGTGGGGAGAGAGTACTTCTTGCTTCCAGTCCCAAATTTCTGCAAATAACATTTGTCAGTGGAGTTGGCAGGAATAACAGAGGGAGAGCAATAAATTCCAGGAAATATTTGCACAGTGCAGGGAGTTTTCTAGGAGAACTATGGATGATTGCAACGCATATGGAAGTTGTGTCCTGTCTTTGGGAAGGGCTCAATAGTTACAAGAAGCAAAGTCACCCTGGAGAAGTCTAAAGACAAAGCCAAAATGTGACTGAAGATAAAAAAAAATGCATATTCTGCATAGTAGGAGGACTCTAGCGGCTCTCAGCAATGACAAGATGAAATCACTAATACAGAAGATAATTTTTTGGTGGGAATTGCTCATGAGACAGCCAGTGGCAGAACTGCGCTGAATTGTGAACATGGTGGAACCAACATCACACGGAGATGGGACCAGTGCTCAAGTCACAAACTAGAGCTCCAGGACAGAATGTGGTTGTGTTGACTGCAAGCAGGTACAGCTCAGATCATGCAACTCTGAGGACATGTCATTTGGCTTAACTGATTGACGTAAAGGACTATTGATCCTAGAGCTGAAAGCATGTCAAACACCAGCTCACTAAGAGATTGCAGTGTAAAAGGAGGGGAACACAGCAAAGAAGATAATTTTTAGGATGCCTTTAATGTCATGGAATAACTGCCAGCAGCATATAAAAATTAAGTTGGTACTACATCAGTTGTTCATATCACTTTGAAGGAGGAAATGCTGAATCCTGTATGTGAAGAACTTGTAAGTATGTAAAATCTTTGAAGATGGAAAAAGACCTACATCAAATCAGCCTCAAGTTACACACACAGAAAGGAAGATGAAATACATTAGAAAAATAGACTCCACTAAAACAAACCAGACAACAGTGATACTTCCAGACACTACATCCAAGGCAGCCACAGATTTATTATATTATCAGAGGATACAACCGTTAATGATGCAGCAGAGTTCAAGCCCTGACTCCAGGTTCTGTATAAATCAGCCTGGAAAATATAACAAGAAGTTTTCTCAACTGCTCAAACCCACCAAGAGGTTTCCTCTACAGGCCACTGCTAATCTGCAGCTTGTGCGATGATTACTGGGAAAGAACCTTTCCTTTAACACCAATTCAAAGAACAACTTCAAGGGGTGTGGGAAAAGCATTATTAGTATAGCCAGCACCTAATACTGAGAAAACATCCTCTCTCCTTAGCGCATGAAATGCCAGACCAGGAGGCAACTCTGCACTGGATAGTGCTTAAGCAGCCAGTGAAGAGAGCAGGATCGTGCTATTGTGGTTGGCCAACAGTCCCTTTACGGCAGATCTTCCAAGCCAGAGCTACATGAAGATGTAGCACTGCTTTCTCCCCAGCCTTGCACAGGGTACCATTTTATATGTTTCCCTGCACGTGATTCTCTTCTTGCTAACACTGGTGCGTACTGGTCCAACGATGCTAACAAGATGACTGCTATATAATGACTGGCATGGAGTTGTGAGATAAAACTCTACATTTGAATTATAATGCTAAATTAATACTGCATAACCAGTAAACCCTGTGACAGCCACATTTACCTGGATCACATGGAAGCCCCGTGCGTGGATTACTGCCATTGAAAGCTACTGCTCGGTAGTGAGGATACTATGGAGAGGAGAAGCCAGACAAGAGGAGAAGAGCAAGCAGCTCCTCAGCTGCTGAAAACCACGAATCTCCATTAAGTTTATGAAAGGTAGTTCTGAGATTTTACTGGGAAGGGGGGGAGATAATTTGGGGAGGGGGAGGGCAGTTCATAGGGCCCTGTTTCTGTGTCCCCACAGGCGGCAAGGGCAAGTGATTCCTCATGGCAGTGCTGTATCTTACAAATTTGGTTTTCCTTTTGCCTGGCACACCCCTTTGCTGTTGATTCCAGGTAAAGGGCTGGCAGCAACAGCTGAAAATGACCCACTAAATATATTATCATGGAGGCTCGCTTAACTTTTTACTATCCACATATGCTTTGCTCTCTCCACTCTGCCCCATGATGCTCTGCATGATTTGAACTTCTCACTTAGTATTTTCAACATAGCATCCTGCTCAGCTCTCCTACCGGCTGCCATCACCAGACATGGGTGACCCTCAGCAGCAGATGGCAGTGGGAAACAGAGGAGGAGACGGGTAGGTCTGGGAGGTAGCTTGAAAGGTGGAGGGGAAATGTGAAAATTGCAACAAGCTGCCTGAAAATCTCATTGTGATAATTTTTGCTAAGTATTCATACATGCACACATGCACATGCACAACAGTATTTCACAGTGTCAGTGTTAGCAAGTGCCTTTTCCCCTTGTTACATGTTCTTCGCGTGAAGTTGAATTTTGCCATTAGACTCACATTTCATAGCAGTACATTTGATACCCATGAAATAAATATGTTAAAGTCACTTCAGTGACTCTGCCCTCCACTGGAGCATGCTCCAGAGGCATTTACAACCAAGGTACTTTACAGGAACTTGGTTCCTCATGCTCCCAGGAGAGCTGGAGGGATGCAGAAAATTGCAGTGTTTTATGGATCATTTCTATTTTAGGTCCAGTTCTCTATTAGTCCTACACAGTCAAATACAGACAGATGTCACAGCGATGCCTTGTATAAACAGATGGGAATGTGTTACTTTTAGTACCAACACCATGTGATTTTTGGTCAGAAGAAGAGACAAGGATGTGCTTTCTCTGTCCTGCAGATAGCTGCCACGGCTTTGGTGAGTTGTGGCACTGAGCTCGGTATGGTCCCATCCTTCACAGTGGGTTGGGTCTGGTAGGTAGATGTGTATAATGCTAGCCAGCGAGGAGATTCAGTGCATTAAGACAAAATGTCTCCAAATGAAGAAGACCTGAAGTGCCCTTCCAAGCCCTGTCTAGCAATGACTGGCTCTGAAGGGATGCTGCCTGGCCATTGCTCCTCCTTAGTGTCTGCAGGAATGTAAAGGATGGCAGAGAACAGTCAAGAATTGTCTGGGAAGGACAACTGAAGGGCATCATGTGCCCCTTCCACATGGCTGCCCCACAGGAATTGCTGGTGAGTTTCTAGACAGACAGCTCTCCTTGCAAAGCTCCCTTGTACATAAAGTAGCCGGTTGGCTGTGGCTAGACAACTTGGCACAGCACCATGCTTCCCTCACCCTGGACTGCCACCAAACAGCTTCAGACATGCCTTTGCAAAAGACTGACAACCGTTCCTTGTTAAAATACAGCAGCTACATTGTGAGACAGAGATGCACCATGTGAGCAGTTCCTCTGCTGCTCCGCACTTCCACAGGACAGGGTGCATGAAGAAGCTTCTTGTTTCTCTGTGTGCCCTCTGCAAGCACTTTGTGTGGTTTAGTTGACACCATTGATTTTTGCATGCTGCTCTTTAAAAGTTGAGTCCTTTTCCAGGACCACTGCTTTTTAAATGCAAGGCCATTAATAGCATCCCTTTGCTAGATGCACAGGTTAAAACAGGCTGGATATAGGACAGACAGCTGATTATGTCCAGGCACCACCTGCATACAACATGCCTATAGTCCACTCACCCCTCACTCTCTCTAAATCATATTCTGCCATCTGAAAGAGATGTAGGTCAATGGCATTCCTGTCCGAGGGCATGCACTGTGGACACTGAGAACAGAACATGTTCCTGCGTACCCTGCACCTGCTACTGATGTTCACGTTACTACAGATGCACTTCTGGATGCAAGAACAGGGAACTACTGTATACAAATGAAAATACAATCCTGCAGACGAATAGGGGCTGGAGGGAGAATTCCTCCAGTTAAGGCCCCTGCTGCTGAAGCTGTGCACCAAACACTGGGACAGTGCAAGAGCTAAGCAGAGAAGTAACTCTCATGTGTAGGGAATGGTCTGCTGCCACTCATAAGTGCTTTGTCGTCAGATCTGGTCTGAAAGTGGGCAATGCTAAGTATTTTATAAATGGCCTCATATTTTACAAGCAGTCTAGGGAGAAGATGTTGGCCACAGAGGTCTAGACAGCTTGGGAGTTTCATCCACAGCAGACACAATTCCTCTTGGATTCAGCTCCTGGAAAAGACAGCAAACCAGCTCCCAATGAACATGCCTTCAACACCCCATCCTGCTGAAAACGAGTGGAGGACCCTACGAATGACATGGCAATGGCAGACAAGGGCTTGTAAACACAAGTTATGCTGGCCATGGCCAGGCGATGTGTGGAAATACGCCATGCACGGCCAGAGGTGGGTGGTGGTAGGCATGTTTAAAAGTCTATGAGGTGGTGCTAAACAGGGAGAACAAGCCCGATTCTCATTTGTATCCCCCCTGCGCTTGGTTGGTGGTATTTACACATACCAAAGACCTGGTCAGTAACTAAAGTATTTATTTCAGTTATTTATAAATCCACTGATTGAGCTTCAACCATGGCATTTTGCCTCCAGAGATCCGGGCTACTAGATCAGTGTTTTTGCCTCTGCTGCCCCAGGCTCCCCTCGAGGCCACTGGCTGAGACTGAAGCTGCCTCGGAGCCCCCAGCGCATCGTCTAACGAAGGGACTGGGTCCCCAAAGGGCACAGAGCACATCCACAGAGTTCGGTTACCGTAGTTAACCATCCACAACCTGACAGCTAACACAACTCAGACTCCAAGAAACCATGTGCCATGAGCTCCTCTTAGAGGACCAGGCTTACCCTGCCTTTCTGTGGTACGTGCACCAATCGGACACCTTCCTAAGCAGTCAGACATTTCCAAAGGGCTCTGACAGCCAGCTGTGGAGTTGTCATTCCCTCCCATAACCCATCTACCCTCCCCTGTCTTTCCCTCCCCCTCTGCAAACCACCCCCCACAAACCCTCTGTGATGCTGCTCACCCCTGCACCAGCAACCCTGAATCGAGCAGGTGGTGATTTCATCTTGGCGAACAACTGGAAACCCAACAGCTAGAAACATCTGTTGGGCCATTACAAATTGCAAAATAACAAACAAGCAAACGGGAGGAAATGTGCATATAAAAAAAATTTTCTCCTGGCATATTGTCAATAAGCTGCAATTTTTCCTTCCACAGGGAAGGGATTTAAGTTCTTGAATGATATGATGCTTGGAGATGTCATTTCTTTTTCATTAAAAAAACCCCCAACCAACCAAAAATTTCCAACCCCAAACTCACAAACTGGTATTAACAAAACAAGGTAAAAGGACAAATCTCCCAACAATGACAACCGAAAAATAAAGGTACACGTCAGCATTTGTAATCAAAAACTACTACATACTGTACTTGGGAAGTCTTCTGGGAAAAGATCATTGGCATCTAGTGAGGACATCACTAAAAGTCTTGTGCATATGATATGTATGAGACAATGATGCCATCGGAGGGTGGACGGACGGACCCTTAGGAAACTGTCACTCACAAAACTGTTCCATGACAAGAGAAAATAAGAGATGTAAAAAGGATTGGTTTCCCCCATCCCCACCCCCCAAGCGTTACAGATTCCTTCTCATTTGTCGGAAACAGCCTCTTCTAGTCTCAGTTTATTTGTTTTAAAAAAAAAAGTCTTCAGCTTTTGAAGAAGTCCATCAATTTCTGAGATGCACTTGGTTCCACAGCACCAAAGAGCTTCAGCTCTCTCTCCCCTTTGATTTGCTAACAGGGGCTTTCGGTAAGGACTGCTGGCTGCAGGACATTCCCAGAGCCGCCATCCCATGTGAGAAAGACAAGTGCTTCTCGTGACCTTTCTTTGCATTCATCTTCTTGAAAAAGTCTCGTTGCTCCAGAGGTGTCTGGACCCAGCTGCAGCAGCCTTGTGCAAGAGGAAATAGATGAAGCTGCTCTTCTCTCTTCCTTTGGAGACTCCCATTGGTCTTGGAGCCCTTTTCAAGAATGCAATTGCTTTATTATTATTTAAAAATATTTGATAGGTTTTTTTTTTTTCAAAATAGTTGTCTTTTTTGTTCCCTTTTTCCATTGCTTAGATTCTAGAAGCTCTTGGCGACTTCTCATTATTGATGACAGGGTGTTTCTTCCTGTTGCCATGATCCTCAGAGCAGCTGCCTGTCTCTGGTCCATGCAGAACACTCAAGAACTGGAGCTCAGACATACAGGGGCAAAGGGGAGCAGGGCCTCAAGGAAGAGGAGTAGAAGGACACGTAGCTATCAAACCTCCACAGACTGAATTTGGTTCATCTGTGCTCTCATCACCTGGATACTGTTCAGAATTTTCTTCTGGTGTCCTGCTAAAGTGACTCCAACTCGCAGAATGTCCCTTTGGGAGGAAAAGAAACAAACACTGCATAAATATCAGGAGACATTTTCTCACAGCAGAACAAGCCAATGTATGAGCATGGTGTGTAGGGAGCTCAAGTCTCCACGGATTTATTCCATAAATGCAACAAATGTATGCGAACCTGGTGAAACTCTACTCTTTCTCTTTGACTCTTCCTGGCTTATCCTCCCAGCATTTGCTACCTACCTGCAGCACCCCCAGAGTACTGGAAGCCTCAATAGAGTGTGAAAACAATTACCACAGGCTCTGCTCACTGCTCACAAGTGAATTTGCCTTAGGTTTTCTACCCCTGCATCGTTTTGTTTCTTTCTTTGCGTGTTTGGATTCTCTCTCTCATTTTGTGACACAGTAACCCATTTTTTCCATCCCTAGAGACATATGAACAGGATGAGCTACGCCCTCATCAGTGTGAAACTCACTCGCCTTGTGCAGATGATGGCTGTTCTTGCTACTTTTGCTTTGATCTGATGAGGCAATGAAGTGATAAACTTTTGCTAGCTATCTTCTTTGTTACATCATGACAATCTAATTTTTGCATTGCTTCTATTTTTTAGAGATATTAGGCATCTGGGAAAAATAAAGGTTGTGCCGAGAGCATGAGAGTGACTCTGCGTTGGTCCTGTCTGTGATCACTCCAGCTGTGTTTACTACTCATCTCCCTCTTGGTGGATAAACCTCAGTCGTGAATTCTTCTGATCAGGGAACGGATGGTATTCATGAGACATGACCCATACCTGACTCAGGATTTTCAGTTGCCTTTTCTCCTTCCTTAAGTGTTAGGAACAGACTTTTAAGAGGAACCATGGCAAAACCCTTGCCAGTTTTAGAGTAGAAGTCAATGGTCAAAGAAGGGTAAACAGGAGCTCCAAGGTGGAAACTCCTCTAGCATGAATGGCACATGAGCCTGTATGTTTGCTTTAGACCTTGGCTCTTTGGTGAAACAAAAGGAGCATGAAGAAGGAAAGCTGGGCATGGGGTTATGCCACAGATTTACACATTCTGGCTGGTGGTAACTGACTGGAGACCACCATGGGAGCATGCTTCAGCCCATGCCCTCTTAGATCAGCGTGAGAGTGAACATTCAAGCCACAGCTTTGCTGCTGCCCAGACTCCTGCTCAGCAAAGCAACCGGAAGCCTGCTAGTATGCTACACAAACCTGGCACCCACGATGGTGTCCTTCACAGGACTGTTTTTCTTACTGCAAGGACTTTCCATTCCCTCCTCTGCCCCAGCCATATGTGCTGAGCTAGGGAATTTTCCTCCTTGGACAAGTTTGGCACTTCGACTTTACTTTTGTTCTGATTGGGAACAAAGCCCCAAGTCTTCACTCATGTCTGTAAACCAGAATAAGACTGTGGCACTGCACAGCCCTGTGCTTTCTGCCCTGGGCATAGATCCTTTGGTGGCCCAGGTGTCCCAGCCTGCAGACAAACCAGTGAGAAACATTTCAAGTAGGTCAGTGTTGAAACCATGTGGATTTGGCAAGCTGAAGCAGTCTTCAGCAAACATTTGCACTTTGTTGGCTATCCAGATTTGAAGAAAACAGTGCCTTATGGCAATTCAGCTCCACTTACATGATTATCTACTTCTGCAAAGACCAGCGAACATTAGAAGGTGGTTTCAAGTATGTTGCAGCATGATTTCCCAAGGGAAAAGGACTTGGAGTGTCCTTCTCTCCATTATTATGTCCAGCCAAGCAGGTGAGAAATGTGGAAGGGAGGTTCGTCAAAACTGGTGGGGACATGAGCTGAGGATACCCTTGCGACTGTGATGAAGGCACTTGGGGAGGACTTGGAAGATATTGTGAGGGACATGATAAGGAATTGGGAGAAGTGGCCTTTAAGGGACACTGAGCATGTCTGTGAAAAAACAGACTTCATTAGCTGGACTGCCTGCAGAACTGTTTGCTGTTACATATATTGCAAATAGCAGAACTTAGGCAGGATTGGGTTGTGGTGTGGGTGCGATGTCCCACTTTGGTCAAAGTTCTTCTTCCCTATCCTTCAGATTTTATGGACCCTCTTTCTGTTGTATGAACACAGCCTATAGTGTGCCAAAATCATCCCCAGGGCCTTGGGGTTGTACCACAGATGTACTAAAACACTCAGAATTGCCATGTGAATTTGCTGAACAAAAAGCCAGAAAAGGTCAGTTGGGCTGTTTGCGTTAATTGATTCCGAGTCATTGGTAGATTTAAAGTGTGGAATTAGGCACCAAATCCAAAAACCTTCCTGGTTACCAGGCACAGAGACATCGTAGCACTTACAGATGGCTTTAATGCTTGGCGCTTTCTTAGGCAGGGTTCCTAAAGCTAACTGCAACCAACCACAAATCTTTCACCAGAGGCATCAAAGCCCCAGATAGCCCCAAGGGATTTCAAAAACCACCACGAACGGATTTCAGCTGCCTGCTTCTTCTGAAGATCTTGCTAAGATTTTGCCACTGAGGGATGTTTTTAGCGGATGCAGGACAATTCAGAACAAACTTGAAACCATCTGGACTTTCAGAGGCCTTTCTTAGGCAGAAATTTGTTTGCAGCGTGCTTGTCTCCATTGCCAATAAGCCATACATCCAAGAGGACTGCAGAGTCTAAAAGTGCTCTCGAGTGGATGCTGGCCTGAAATCTCCATTTGTTCCACGCTGGGGTTTTGGAGACTTTTGTAGGGGTTTTTGTTTTCACAGTGGGGACATGCAGCATGATAGTGTGGAAATGGATTCCGCAGATACGGAGCGACAGACAGACACACAGCCTGGAGACAAGACAGATCCTGCTGAACAGAGTAGTTCTGCAGAAACTGAATAGACTAAAAGTGGGTCCACAAAGCAACAAATTCTATAAAAGTAAAACCACATCATGTGAAAATAAAAACTAACGCAATAACGACCAATTGCTGTTAAACTGATGAGACTTCCTTGTGCATTGGGCTTAGAAGTCTGGGCACTTACTCTACAGTCATCTGAGATACTACGTCAAAGGTGGTGAAGCCAGCACTGGCAAAGCTCTCCTTGTACTGGCTCATCTTGATGGCGTCCAGCCATTCATCCACAGTGTTGAAGCTGGTATAGTCTGGGATTGTGCGGTCAAGTAGGGGAAGGTTCATCCTGAAACACAGAAATGGGGAATGAGCAGAACAAACAGTGGCAAGCATGTGTATTTCTGCACCCTCCATCAGCTGGAGGGACCTGGACCAGCATCATTCACAGTGCCTGCACCGCACCGTATTAAGAAGTACCACCCAGAAGGCATTCTGTTTGACTGAGGGAAGGATTGTTTAGAGCATCAGAGAAGTCTTTCTGGATCAGTTCGTACAGGAGAGGTAGGAGCCATCAAAGACGATGGGATGCAGCTCTAAAATCCTGGCTGCACAAGGGGAGAAACTACATTCTCACCATGGGGCCAGTGCTTCTCACAAGTTGGTGTATCCCCACCCAGGCCAGGGAAACATCATACTGCCTGACGAGGCTCTATTTGCCTCCACTGCACGCGCAATTGGACTACGAAAGCAACCATACCCATCCACCACATGTACATGAAACCAAGACGCTCCTCTAACTGTGCAGAGTACACTGTTCAATTCAATGAGCTGTCTGTGTTCACCATATCTCACCTGTCCAAGGAGAAGGACCAGAGTGACCTTGACATGTTTTAATGCCCTTCCTATAAAGGACCAAACAACACAGGCCATAGCTAGCCTAGAGAGGTGCAAGGGTGGTGCCCACCGGGACACAAAGTACAACAGATCTGCAAAGAGAGGCCAAAGGACAAGAGGAAGACAGAGACACATACCCAGAGGAAAGAGGTGCCATGGCTTTCAGGCTGTTAGGATTTCGGATCATTTTATCTAAGGTGTTGACAATTTGCCCAAATTTGGGTCTGTGGTTTCGATCCTTCTGCCAACAGTCAAGCATTAGCTGGTGCAGGGCATTTGGACAATCCATAGGCGGTGGCAGCCGATAGTCCTGCTCGATAGCATTTATCACCTGCAAGAGGAGAAAAAGAGATGAATACAGTGGCAATAAAACCTATTTAATTCATAATGTTCCTTTTCTTGGATCCTGAGGGTGACTGGCATGGCCAACCATACTGCAGCAGGGTTGCTCTGCCTACACTTACTGCTGCCTGTCATGTCAGCCACTGATTCTTGTAGCAATGCACTATAACTCCCAGCCCTCTGCATGTCATGTCACCCTGTGAGGTGACGCCAGCCTTGCTCAGCCGACACGCTGCCTTGCTCACTACTTGTGATGAGCCATGCCCATCAGTCTCCTAATCTTTGGAAAGAGAGCATCCCTGCTACCTTGACAAGCATGCACGAGCCCGCAGCTCCAGGCATGAGAAAGGTGAGTCAGAGAGAAAGGTTCATGTTTTCAGACAGGCACACAGCATGACATAACAGCTCACTGGGAGGAGAACATCTCCATCCAGTGAAGGGTCTGCTTGTGAGTTACAGACAGGGGAAGCTGCCCCTGTGTTTTCCTTCTTGCAGTGGTGCTTTCTACTCCTGCCAACCACCCAGCCCTTCCAGGTGACAGGGTCGTGCCACGGGACAGGGCTGAGTGCGCTGAGCCAGCAGTAAGAGCTGGATCTCCCCACCATCCTGGGTAATGCAAACTGAAGCACACAGCAGGGAGGACCAAGACCTTGGTCAGCAGAGCCAGGCACAGGATAACTTGGCTACAGCATGCAGAGGAGGGTTGCAGCACACCTTGCCTAAGCCACGCTGCAGCTCTGTAGGCCATTGCAAGACGACTTTGGCTGCTGCCTGTTTGGTCTCTCCACGACCTGGGTAAATGCCTGGTCTTGCAGTGTTCAGTGGGAATAGCACATGCACAAGGGCTAGAGGATCTTCTTCAAGGGGAACCCCAGCTCCCTGTCACTCTGAACCTGTAGCCCTCCATCCTCTCCTGCGTAATCAAGGAGGATGGAGCTGCACAGCCTCTTCCAGGGGCATATGTTCCTCTGACTGAGGCATGTGACAGGCAGGCTTCTCCTACCTTCTTGGCCTTATGCATCCTACGGCCATACACACAGCATGGGTAATGAAAGGTGAGCAGAAGGAGCCATGGACACTAGAAACCGGCTTGTGCATGGCAACAAAAAACAGAAGTGAGGATAAAAACCAGAACTGAGGATACTGCAGTAACTGAAATCAGGGGTGGCATTTTGAAATGACCAACTCTCCACAGAGATAATAAAAAAGGGGAGGGAGATTGACAGAACCTCCTTCAGGGATCCAGAGGAAGGACCTCAATGTCTCTGGTTATTCTCACCATGTGATCAAGGCTGCCATGGCTTTGTCCAGCCATGTCTTGCATACTTCCAAGGACAGAATTCTGTCTGGTGGGCTACCCCAGGGCTGTACCACCTTCTGGGGAAGGACTAGCCATACCCATACAGCAGCATGATGAATACCTTGTTGAGCAGGAAGGTTGCATAGAGAAAATCAAGGATTCTGCAGTTGGGATTGGGAGAGCATCAGGGAAGAGCTGGTAGAGAGGTGACACTGGAGGTGCTGCGGCAGTAGAAGGCTGGTGCTCCAAGGGAGGGTAGGTGGCAGATCCACAACAAGCAACCCAGGGTGTGAGGTGGAGCATCTGGCAGGGTTTAAGATGGATTGTGGCTTCAGGCAGAGAATGGATTGGGAGGGTGCTCCAGACACTGATGTGTGTGGCCAAGGTGCTGGGCAGGCTGACCCGAAACAGATGGGGGCTGGCACCGCTGCTGCCAAAATGTACGAGATGGAAGGAGTCCTCCCCCCGCCCAGCTGGACGTGACGGTGCCTCGCTGGGCCTGCGAAGGTCCAACCTGAGGCATCGCTGGTGTGCTTTGTGCAGCTCTTGGCTCCGGTTCAGGGATTCTCCCAAGAGGTGCAAGCTCTCTGGATGGCAGATCTATCTGAGACAGAGGGGAGGGGAAGCACAGGGGGAGCAGGGCTGGGGAGGATCATCACACAACCATCAAGTGCTCGCCTCCGGCATGGACCGAACAGTTTCCTGACAAGCCGCCCGCCTTGCTGCCAGCAGACGCATCCAGTGAGGGGGCACAGGCTGCACTCTCCATCTCCTCTCTCCCTGCAGCCTCCCCAGGCGCTCACACCCCAGGGTCAGGAGGCTAATCTGCAGCGAATATCCACCACATGCTCATTCGCAGGGAGGACCAGCTGCAATTAAGTGGTGACAGCTTCTGGGGCGCAATGTCCTGCGGCGGAAGAAGGGGAAGAGGCTGCGGACAGGCGCCACGCAGCAGGCTGTGCTGATGAGACGGGCACAGGCTCTACCACCGCCGCTGCCTGAATCAGTGCTGCTGCAGCACAGGGGTTGCGGCAGGCGAAACCATTGAGGGATGAGGTCCAGGGGAGGAGAACAAGGGAGGGGGATGGCGCAGGGCTACGTGTACAGAGGGATGCTGAGGCAGGGAGAAGGGTAGTGACACCTGGCTGCAGGAGATGCTTGAAACTGCAGGTGATAATGAAGCCTTAACGAGAAGGGAGTTGCCCTTTCTGAGAAGGGCATACCCCTAACTCCCTTCCCTTTGGCTCAAACAATTGATGCAAAGACTTTTCTGGTATGCCAGGGGCTGGGACAAGGCCATGAACAGCCAAAGGTGCTAAGATATCATGTATCTGCTCCAGGAGTTGGGGACTCACTTTGAATAAATTTCCCACCAGGCACTAGGGAGGAAATTGCCCCACTCTGGAGAAACCTGATGTGGCATGGATGGAGTTATTTTGCCTTGAAAAAGGTCTGATTTGCCATTGGGGCAGGAGAAGTAGCAGGAGTCAGGTGGGAGCTTGGCTCTCACTCTCTCCCTCTAAGGCAGGGCTTTTCAGGAGCCCACAGGATGATGGAGATGGAGGTGGCAGTCTGAAGGCTTCCAATGGACTGTCCAGAGGCAGCTCTGAAACAAGATGGAAGCCAGGCAGATGCTGCAACATGCAGGTTTGCAAGACCCAGGCTTGCAGCAGAGGGGGAGGGCAAGCCTTCTGCGCACCAAGGGTCTACCCAGGACCTTGGTGTTAGATCCTGAGGGTTCACGAGGCGAAGACCGCCTGAACAAGAGCAGCTCTTCAGAGAGACAATGTTACAAGAGACCTGGGAGCCCCACACCAAAGGGGTCTTCTGGACACACACATGCAAGTGTAGCACTCTGCATGGTACTCATTGCCACTGGATGGCTTTGACCACCCAGGTATCAGGTCAAAAGAAACAGGAAAAATGGCATTGCTATGGTGAAGGTGTGGACTGCAGCCACAGGTCATCCTTGCATGGAGGCAAGGACTCACAGAAACTGCCTGGGTCCCAGGGAGCAAGGAGTGCACATAACAGTTCCACCTGAATTAGAGAAGAGTCATAAAGTATTTAAAATTAAGCATGTTCTGAAATACCTTGTGGTTTTGGCTTCTAGCTGCATACAAGTTGCTTGGCTTCTTACACATCACAGTCCAAGCTTGCCATGACCATCTAGCGGAAGACGTCCTTGACCATGGCAGGGGGGTTGGACTAGATGATCTTTAAAGGTCCCTTCCAACCCAAACTGTTCTACGACTCTATAACAGACTTTCACCAAATGCCTGTGGTCTCCTGCAGATGAAGATCTGCCTGCTGCTCCAGGAGCTCTCAGATCAGTGGCAGCATTTCGTTTTCTACCCGCCTGCTCCCTTTCCTCCTGGACATCTGTCTACCACCACTGAGGGTGCTCACATTAACCCTGTTCTACTGCAGAGGGTGTTGTACAGTCCCTAACCTCTGCCTCAGCAGCACAATGGGACCAGAACAAAAGCCAAAGTTATCCCCATTACTTCTTACAAAGGTGTTGACCTTGGACACATCTCCCACGACAGAGAAGGCTCCGGACATGCCACAGGCTGGGTCTAGCTGTAGCCATGCTTTGGCCTTGAAATGCTCCCAATTTCAGTGTGTCTGCTCCTTGTTTCTTAACAACTCACATCTTGATTGGTCATATCCCAGTAAGGCCGCTCGCCATACGACATCACCTCCCACATGACTATTCCGTAGCTCCACACATCACTGGCCGATGTGAATTTTCGGTACTGAATTGCCTCAGGTGCTGTCCACCGTATTGGGATCTTCCCACCCTGCAGGAAAAAACCAGAGAGGATGGTAACAGAAAGAGCAAGACTAACTGAAAAAGGTGAATGTCCAAAATATTCGCCTCCAATATGCTGGTAAAATCCTAGAAGGAAGGGACCACAGGACTATCCCTAACACTAGATCACGACGGCTGTGGCTTGTCTAGCCAAGTCTGGAAAATCTTTAAGGATGATGATTCCCCCCCATTTGTCTGGTGACCTGTTCCAGGGAAGAAGCTTTTCCTGTTATTCACCTTGAACCTCCAAAGCCACTGTTTTGCCAATTGCCCCTTATTATATCATCTGGTACCACTGCAAAGAGTTTGGCTCCGTCATCTTCGTAACTGCCCTTCAAGTACTGGGGGCCACTTGTAGGTGTCCCCTCAGCCTCCCCTTCATCATATCAAACAAGGCCAGCTCCTTCCACCTGCCTACTGCTACAGCAATCTTCAGCACGACAAAATGTCCATTGTGCTAGTAGGGTTTTTTGTAGAAAAATGAATTGCTATGAATGTAGAAAAATCCAAACTGATCCTCTTTGAATCTCCCTCCATCCTTTTGTTATCACCTAGGTATTTCCAGAGCAGAATAAAAGGAATCAGAACACCACCCTCTTCAGCCTTCTACATCTGTAGACTCTCTGAAGTCAGTGATATATCATCCTCTTGAGCTGAAGTCCTCGTGTGTCAGTCTGTTTGTTGATATATATATGATCCAGCAGTTTTTGATCCTGCCTGTTTCTGGAGACAGAGGAGGAGTGAACATCTTCTTTAGAATGGTATGCTTGGTCACTGGTGGGAAATGGGATGGACTGGGTGGGCACTGGGGTCTTCCGTGATCCTGCTGGGCAACAGCAGCTCTGGAGAAATCAGGACTCGCCACTCTCACAGAGGAGTTACGCACAGAAGTGCACAAGAGTGGCGTACACAGCATGGGTCCACAGAGACTGCAAGGCTCTGCTTAAGCCCTTGCAGCCTCCTGATTTTCCACCAGGGTCTTTGGACTTGAGCCATTCACAACTCAAGGGACCTTCTGAAAGGAAAATCTTCCCCTTTGCTGGAAAATAAGCAAAATTGTCTGCATTTTGTGGCTGTGAGAAGATTAAGGAACATTATATTTTGTCACTGAATAATTACCATGTCTTATGAAGGGTCTCCTAGGACTTAATAGGACTCAGCCCCTATACATGCTAGAATAATGAAAAAACCATAACGTTCCTTAATCTTCTCACAGCCGCAAACCTAAGAAAAAATATTTTGTTTTCCACAAGAGGGAGAGACCAAGCATTCCATACCAAACACGATGTCCTCTCCATCAGGCATACTCTTAACAGAGCTCTTGACAAGCAGTGGATCTAAAAATTGGCTAAAGAAGTCCTGAAGTAGAAATTAGGGACTGGGTATATTTGGAGGATCCTCATGGGAACTTACTTCAGTGAGACCTCCCACCTCTCTGGTGATCTGACCCAGAGCTTTACCACCCTCTTGGAGAAGGAGATTTTCCTAAGGTCCAGCATGAAACTCCCAAGCCATAGCTTGTCGCTGTTGCCCATCCATGGACATGAGGTCTCTGGGATAATTATAATAAAAACCACTCATGCATCTTGGGATGTTTGAGGATGGTGCATTTTGAAGAGGAAGATACTATTACTTCTGGTACTCTGTTATAGTGGGTGCACATATTCTATCATTATAGCTAATATATGTCCTGCTACAGTGCCACAGTTCAAGAAGAATAAATTAGAGATGACAGACAGAAAAGCTACAGGCACAATAACAGGAATAGAAAACAGTAGTAAACACCAGAACCTCCCATGTATTTAGCTTAACAAAAGGAAAGAAAATTGGATGTAAGGATCATGTGAAAAATAAATGCTGCTAGTGTTTCTAAAAGCCATAGGATGACCATGTAAAATCGAATGGTTGATGTTTGAAGCTACACAAGTTCAGACAAGAATAAAAGCACACATTTTTACATGTTCGTTAGGTATTCAACTACTGTTACAATTCACTAAGAGCAACTCCAGACATCTCACCACTGGCAGCTTCAAAAGATCTGGGAGAGATGATTTCCTACAGATCACGGCCCAGCTCTATCAACACTTATTTCCAAGAAGTCCTGTCATAGGCATTGTACATAGGCATCGATCCTGTAGCATTATTGTAGAGCGATGCTGTATGCCTTTGCAAACAATGGTATTTATGAGGCCTCCTGGCTGCAATCTTACTGACCAACAACAAAATCTCCAGATTATCCTTTCGTCCCTGTGCACATTCTGTAGCCTGAGACAGGCCGTGAGTCCTCGGTGGCACTTGTGTCACTGGCACCGTGGCGTTCCTGGGAAGCTGTTAGTGATCATGAAGCCATTTCGAGGAATGTTTCTCTGTCTAATTCAGAAAGACTCTCTGGAAGATGAGTATCTAGTACTACGGAACTTCACCTAGCATGCATCCACACTTCAGGCTGTCATTCCTGGAGCTGAGCCCATGATATGACATGAAAAAGGATCACAGCCTCCCAGACAGCAGGGCAGCACAATTGGACAGTGATGGTAAAAAAACCCCCAGACTTGCTGCTCTGGCAAGAAATCTGTCAGGGCAGCATCCCGGAGGACCCCCAGCTGGTCCTTGCTGGACGGATATAAGGCATCATCCTAACTAAGGGCTTTATCAGGGACATGTATATGTTTGCAGACATGTTTGGAGGAGGCTCAGTTATCCACAGGAATGACTATAGGGCACATCAACAGCCACTGGACAACTGGACAGGACCTTGCAAGAGAAAAATATCCCTTGGTTCATTGCATTGGTCTTTCCCATCTGGCACCTTATTTCCATTGTTGGCACCCTGAAAAAGTGCTCTCCATGTCAAGGGGGGATCTCCCCCTTTCCCTCTCTCTCCCTTCCTTCCTTCACCACCCCTCCCTCCCCCTCTGAAAGAGCAGCTTTACCAGTGCACTGGTGTAGGTGGGATCAGAGGTGTCATCCTCCAGGAAACGGGAGAGGCCGAAGTCGGATACTTTGCAGACCAGGTTGCTGTTCACCAGGATGTTGCGGGCAGCCAGGTCCCGGTGCACGTAGTTCATATCAGCCAGGTACTTCATGCCTGCTGCAATGCCCCGCAACATGCCCACCAGCTGGATCACTGTGAACTGCCCATCGTTTTGCTTAGGGGAAGAGAGGGAAAGAGTCCACATGAGAGGAGCAAATTCACAGCCCGCCATGGTCCAGCAAACAGCCAGTAGCCTCGGTCTACACTGCATGGCAAGACATAGCTATGCCACGAGTACTAAACAAGACGATGGGGAGTGGAGAGCTCACAGGGTCTGGAAGTCGCCCTCACACACCCTATGGGCATCACTACCAATGGCTGCTCTCATCCAAAGGTGGCAGATCTGCCACACCTTGCTCAGGAGGGTTCAGAAGGGGCAATCTATTCCTATTATCAGGTTATCTCCCTTCAACACAAATGGAATTATCCATTTCAAACTCAGACCTATAAATATTTAGACAGAGCAGCTGGAGGTGAAGTCCTGCTGCGTTAAAGCTACATCAGACTGTCCCTCCATGTCCATAGTTTGCAAATGCATCTGTTGGCACGCGTACAGGTAGGCACAGTCTTTTGCTAGTGTGAGTGGACACACACACATAACAGATGACAGCCTTGGTGCCACCTCCACCTCTGTTCCTGAGAATAGTCCTCTGGACTATGCAGCAGCTGCCCCAGTGGCAGGGGATGCTGGACAGCGAAGGGCACTGTTATACTGGCACAGGGGAGGGAAGCTTTCCCTCCAGTCCTCCTCTGGCCCAACACAATCTCTGGGGCTGCATGCTCCCCGGATCTCATACCCGCAAGAAGGAGTCCAGTGAGCCATTCTCCATGAACTCAGTAATGATCATGACTGGTGAACTCTTGGTCACCACCCCCTCCAGGTGGATGACATTGGGGTGGTCGAACTGCCCCATGATGCTGGCTTCACTCAAGAAGTCCCGTCTCTGCTTCTCCGTGTAACCAGACTTCAGGGTCTTGATGGCCACAAAGATCTCTCTTTTGCCAGGAAGCTTGAGATGCCCACTGCACACCTCACCAAACTCCCCTGTGAACAGAGGGAAACAGGTAGGGCTTGTCAGCCTCCCAGACCTCTGCCAGACCGTCCCTGACGGACCCTGCTCCCACGGGCTCCAGCTGTGCCTGCCCTGCACACCGCTGAGCTGACCACCCACCATCTGCTCTGTGCTTCCTCCCTCACTCCACACTGAAGACCTCCCTTCAGGTGGACTCATCACTGGTGAGAAGCACTGGACACCATACGCACATGGGAACGCCTTGTCTCCAGCACTGGATGGACTTGCTCCTCCAGCACTGGACCACCTTACTCCTGCTAGTCCAGGCTAAGTGTAAGACCTTACTGACACTAGTCTTCCCAGTACATGTAAGGCTAAATCCTCACCAAAGCCTGAGACCACAAAGGAGACTGTGCTGCTGAGGGCCAGCCAGACATTCACAGTTCACCTACCTGCCCCAATCACCTGCTCGATTTTGACACAAGAGATATCGATTTCTTTTGCAAATTCCCTGACAGCCTCATTGGGATCTTCGTAGGTGAACGGATCGATATAAATCTTCATCCCGGGAGTCACTGCATAAAGGTGAGGGAGAGAGTCAGACAGACAGATGCTGATGGCTGGCATCAAGGAAAAGAGAAACCTATTTGCGTGAGGGTCTTTTTTACCTCAGCAAGTCGCATAATCAAGGGCATGAAGCAGACACGGCAAAGCAGTTTGAGAAAGAACATGCAGAGCCATGTTTGCACAGCACTGTTAAAGCTGCATTCTAATGAACATTGGCCCATAAGTCATTGTTGGGGCAGTGGAGGGCTGATCGTTAGCTAGGACTGCAAACTGTGACCACAGAGAACCACACATCCTCTGCAGCAGGATTCGGCTTTAGCAGATCCAGAGAAAAAGCAAGAGAAGCATTTGCTCTCGGGAGATGGTGCATAGGCACACCAGTGCCACACCACGCTCATCATGCTGCGACACTGCAAGAGGACTGTTTGTAGAGACTGCAGCTCTGCCCCACTGCCTCCTCTGCGTGCTGCTTCCACCTCAGCGCACCACCCCATCAGAGGCACGGGAGAGTGGAGGAGGAGACCTGGGCTCAGCCCTCAAGAGGGGAGATGGTGAAGGTCTGCCTTGGGGTGTAAGCTGAGACACATGTTGCTCTTGGTTCTCTACCTGGAGACCTATTGGGGAGGCAGCACTAGGTGCTTGGTACTACTGACACAGCCACCAAGCCAGACTGACTCCTCCATGGGGGTGTCTGTGACCCTTCCAAGGGCAGTGAAAGCAGGACAGACAGTCCGGTCTGCCCCCTGTTCTCCTGACAGGTAACCCTGCCTGAGGCTGGGTTCCCTCTTGCTAGCCTCAACACAGCCAAGGCAAGCTGTAGCGGACACTGGCGAAATTGCAGAAGCCAAGCTCTTCCTGCCAGGCAGACCGGAAGACACAGCGATATGCTTATGTGAAAGGCAATCGCCATGGGACCTGGTGAGGTTGGACTGCTGATGCCACATCGCACCCCACCTACACCGTGGGACAGCTCTTACCTGCAGTTCTCCCCTTTCTATACTCATTTTGCTGGCCTCTGGCTTGCTCCAAAATTGGGGGTATTTGGAGAGCAGAGCTCACAGCTCACTGAACAAGGAGCCCAACACAGAAGCAGAGGCAGAACTCCCAGCTCCACGTGTAGGATGCTGGTAGGATTCAGGGGAGTTGCTGCAATGCTTACAGGCTCCCCGTGCCTTGGCAATTTGCTAACCGTAAACTGTTGCCTCTCCACAGCAATCATGGCTGGGGAGCTGAGGGAGGGACTGTGCCTTGGACTGGTGTCTTGAGTGACAACGTGGCTAAAAGGCACCCCAGGCCCGTTATCAGTTCATCTGCATGGCACTGAGCCTGTTCCAACAGTCGTGAAGGCACAGCTATTAATGCCATCCCAGCCCGAAGCTGTCACGTTACATACCAGACCCTGGGAGAAAGTGTGAATGTATGTTTACACATGCAGCACGGACTGACAAACAACTGAGAGCTGCATTTACATAATCTTTCTCGAAGAGTGTCATTTTTCCTGGGAAGTTATAGCAATGCAGCCAGCATGCTGCGGCTCTGGCACAGAGCTGCAGTTCAGTGCCCTGCCTTTTGGGAAATGTTGCCCAGGTAAAGGCAGAAGCAATAGTGAGTCCTGTGCCGAAACACTGCTGATGTTTTCCATTTTCGGAACAAGGCCCAGGTCTGTACAGGAACAAGGTATAGAAAGGACAGAAATCCTGAAGCTGCAAGTATAATACGAGGTGAATAACAACTGAGATTTGAACAAAGCAGGGTTATAGCAACAGGTCTCTAGTGAGGGAGGAGAAAGGTGTTTCAGAGGGCATGCAGGCAGGGGTTAATGAGGGGAAGGAGGATGCACTGGGGCGAGGCAGGGTGCGCAGCGAGGTCTCGAGCAAGAACGCTGGATGTGAGGGAGTGCCTTGCAGTACCCAGGAATTTTGGAAGAGAGAGGCTGCAAGAGAAGTCATGTTATGTATTGTATTATATACCTACATATATAGATGTATCTGATATCTACCAGGATTCTGGGAGCAGTGGGATGGGCTCTAACAAAGGCACCACGAGGTATGTGGGTTCCTGCAGAAGGACAGCACTCTGCAGGATGTGGGTAGGTTGGGAAAGGGGTCTCACTGCTGCCCACGAGCTGGGCAAAGCTCAGGAGCTGGAGTAGCAAGACAAGGTGCGGTGGCAGGGGCTGCACTGCAGAAGAGGGTGAGGCTTCAGGGGCACGTGGAGGGGTGTGTGCCGGATGTCGCAGGGGTTTGTAGAGCACTCACAGGCGTTCACTGCACGGGTGGCACCCGACAGCACGCAGGTCTGGAGAGCACGGACTCTACCAGGCAGGGCAGGGGTCTAGGTCATAGGGGACCGGTGGGGAATCTAGACAGCACAGAGCTCCTCCATTCTACACATGCACACGCCTGCCCAGCTAGGTGGCCTGAGCCCTCCCCGCACGCCACAAGGAATGAGTGAACAGGAACACAAACCGAAGAGAGAGCGGACCCCCAGGCCTGGTGGGGGGCCGCGGTACGTACTGTGGCCACTGGTATAGTGCTGCAGCTTGTCGGTGTACTCAGAGTCAGCACGCTCAAATCCCCGTCTTCTGGAAAGAAAGGGAGTCCTGAGCACCAGCACGGGTCCATCGGGGCTGAGAGACGCACTGCAGGGGCATCTCTTTCCCCCTTCACCTTTCTGTCTCCGTCCTCCCCTACTCCTGCCACCCTCTGTCTCCAGTCACCACCCCCTTGCACAGCCCCAGCCCTGGGTTGTGCGCTCAGACTGACCTACCTGTTGCACACAATAATGATGACGACTACAGCAATGAGGAACACCAGTCCTGCTGCCGAGGAGCCGATGATGAGCGGCAGCTTCTCCTGGACACTGGTCTGGTACTCGGCTGGCACGCAAGGAAGAGGGAACGGGTTACTGTGGCACAGGATGGGTCTACACTAACAAGTTCATCGAGGTCAGAGCATGGCCCTGAGCACTGGCAACATTTGCATGGCTATTGCTAATGGGCTTCCCAGCGTGGTTTTGTTCCGGGACAACTAGTGCTGTCCCAGGCATGGCTCAGGTTGGCTGTGACAGGGGATGTGCCCCAGTAGGAAGGCTGGATGGAGCTATCCTTTTTGGGTGGGAAAGTGTAGTCCCATGGATGCATGCATGCTGTGCCTTGCTCCTTGGCCTCAGGGACAGAAAACTGGCTTGGCCTGTTTTATTTCGCAGCACAAATTTAGAAAATAGAGGCCCAGGTGTGCATTTGTCATCAACAGCTGTGCACATGAAAATCATAAATTTCATTTCCTCTAAATCCAACTGAGTGAACACGTCCCCACGCCAGAAAAGCTTGGCAGAAATTGGCCTAAATTATGTGATTCCCTGCATGGACCACCAAGTGCCCATGCCTCTCTCCAGGTCTTGCCAGGTTGAATAAATGCACGTGACGTGCCAATGCACCCTTGAAGGGACTAACAGCAAGGGGACCGGCACTGCAGCCGTGCATCTCCATCTTGTTCAAGTATCTCTAGACCCTGTGTCACCTTTATGCAGAGGCAGCTGAAGACTCACCTTCAGTCATGGTCTGGAAATACATCTTGCCACTGTACCGGCCATACCCGGCCACAGTACGCGCCCGCACCTGGAAGACGTAGATGGTGCCAGCTTTGAGGTTTTGCACTGCCACAGTGTTGGTGGGGCTCTTCACTGTTGTCGAATTTAACTCACTCAAATCCTGCCAAGAAAATACAAATCTGTCATCAGAAAAATGAGTCCAGAATCAGGCACTGCATTTCTAGAAGGAGGAAGTGCAGGAGACCAGGGTAGCATGGGTGGAGAGACCACCACGGGGAGACCATGGGCCTGAACGAACAGGTCATTCCTCTGAGCCTGCCTCCTGGCAGGGGCACACAGAAGCAGGAATGAGAGTATGGAAATCCCTGGGCTACCCACCACCTCTCAGGAAAGGCTATGATGAAGGTGCTAGCTAGAAACCTCAGATTGCTTCTCCAAGCCTTGAGCTCAATGGGGATGGGAACTGCTTCCCTCTTCTGTGCCCACTTTCTCTCAGCCACCGTCCTTCTTCCTCACCCCCTCCTCCTGTGCCTGATCCAGCCTCAGCACCCTCTCCATTTGCTCTTCCCCATCTCCCTTTGCCTGTGCTGGAGGTAAAGCCCACCTGAACACAGGGTTTTGGACCTCAGGAGAAGTACTGCTACCATCCCCCTGCCCAGGGCCTGCTTCACCAGGGACCATGGATACGTTTTCAAAGCTGGTGAACCGAAGAGCATATTTAAAAGTGACAATGAGACTACTTCCAAATTTCTGTCCTTGTGTGCAGTTTTTCTAGCTGAGGACTTGAGCAGTCATATCATAACAGTATAGATGGTACTGCATTTGTGTAGGTGATGGATCCACCACTGCCCTTAGTAACTATGCCCTTAGCTGAGCATCCAGAAGCACTAGTGGATGGGCCAGGATCTCCTTGTGCTAGCCACTGCACAAGAGAACAGACAGTCCCTGTCCCCACCAAGGACATGGACAGAGGGGTCAACAGGGGAGGATGAAAGATGGTGCTTCTTATGATCAGGGTAAGGTGGCCAGGTGCTTGGCAGCCATGAAGTCCTGAAAGTCAGTGCAAAGCAGCAATACATGTGAACAGCACGATGTTTCTGGAAAATAGAAAAATCTTAGGAAAGCCAAGCTGTGAGTATGAGCCCCCATAAAAGGAGACACAAGCACCAATTTTTGAATCAAATTTCTGTAGCTACGTTGAAAGCGCTCATCCTTTCTGGTAACACCTCCGATCTGGCAGGTCAGGCTGCCTTGGCAGGATCACTGGTTGGAACAGATCAGCAGCTGACAGCTCAAAATCTGAGCTGGCAAGTTTACAAGCGAGTCCCTGAGATCTGCTAACTTCAAGTCACTGCAAAGGGCTCAGCAAGCCCAAGAACTCCCACCCCACACAGACTCACCAGGGAGGTGAGATAACCTCATGAGAAGTAGGCAGGGACTGGCAGAAAGAAGTCAGACACGTAGTTTGTGCAATCCCATCTAGTGGGACTGAGGGTGTGATCAAGGGACTGGGCTTTTGTCTCAGCTGTGAAACTCCACCAGAGGGGCATGGAGGGATTGCTTCCTGTACAGTGCTACCATGAGATCAGAGTGAAACCCCCAGCGAGGAGCAAAGCATCCACTCCTCCTCATCAACTTCGTCTGCAGTGGACTCCTGAAGGATGAAGGACAGAGGGTATCAGAGGCAATCAGGCAGAAGGTCCCATCTTGTGATGAACCAAGGTTTCCTCACACAAAGCTGCAAGTTGCGCAGGCTGTTGCTCTCTTGTGCTGCTTTGGCTGTCTGCAGGCAACACTGAAGCAGAAGTCAATGGAGAGTGTTGCACCCCACGTTGCACACCGTTTGCCTAGAGGTGGCTGCGTCCTCAGCCTCCTCAGCTGCTGGACCACAGGATGAGTCAGAGGTTGTCTTGCCCACCAACAAATGATGGAATTTGCCTTTGCGGGCTGCTGGTCTTCTTTCTTTTCCACTCTCCACATTGCTAGCCATCTGGTGACTTTGCTTTCATATTCATTCACTTCTAAGAACAGCAAGGATGCCTTTGCTCAGAGGATCTTCCACACAGCCAGAAGCCGTGGTACCAGAAACATTAGAGGCCCACAAAGAACAGTCGTTCACTACGGGACTCCGTACAGCAGACCATGTTGAACCAATGTTCTCCTCATGTTCCTGGGAGAGACTGGTGCTTTCTCAATTAGTCATCGTGCTGGAGCAGAATTGCAAGTGCACTGGCATTTGCAAGATGGATTATACTCATGACCTGGGTTTGTGCAGACTATTTGCCTCACAGCTGCAAAGCAGCTGGAAGACAACATTCATAGACTTAATTTTTTCTTGTATTAAGCTTTTGATTGAGCAGTGCTCTGGTGTGGAACGCTGGTAAGAGAGTGGTCTGGCATGAATGTGCTTCTCCAAGTGTGCAGTCAAACTAGGAGTCTTAGAAATGCCAATGGCACATCATTCTGCAAGGTAATGCAGAGCAGCTCTGCAAATGCCTGGGAAACCTCCACTATTAACAGCGTTCAGGAACAGTTTTCTCCTCTAAAAACTGCAACACCAGTTTTATCCATCCGGACCTGGCGCTGAAGGTGCCTGGGTATCACTGGGGTGTTTGGGAATTAGACTAATGACAATGAAAAGCTCTAGTACAGATACACAGACAAGAAAGATCAAGAAAAGATGAGCACGCAGAAAACTGATTGCCTTGTTTGTCTGATCAGGGCTTAGCATTCCCTTGGACCTTTCCCAGGCAGGCTAGGAGAGAAATAGGTCAGGAAATGTTTACAGTTTTAGTGCTCAAGGGCTTGGATGAATCCTCCCAGGGCCTTGGATGGCACTAACAACACAGCTGTTTTAAAATCATTTGTCCAACCTCATCCCTGCTCCTGGAGGACTTTAAATTGAATGAATGGGCATGCTTACAAGATGGTTTATAGCCTAGGAAATTGACGTCTGTCTATCTCAGAAAGGCGTGCTCATGCTGGTGCTCTCCTTTAACCCCAGATGGCAAGGAAAGAGCATTTACACCTCTCCACCCTCCCTTCTCAGACCTATTCTTTCCCCTTTGCATATTGCTCAGCCATCACCTCTCCTGCAATTCACTTCAAACACTTCTCCCCTTTCACCCCTCTGGGCTTCTCCAGCAGGTCCAGGGCATCCCAGGTGGTTTAAAGTCCAAATCCCTTTGCTGTTTCTCCCAGCTTGTTTTTTGCAGAGGTTTGGTAGTTTGGGGTTTTTTTCCCCCCTGCTGATTTTGGTTTGAGTTTGGAAATCCTAATTCAAAATAACACACTTCTTATTTCCTCATAGCTTTGATTTTGAGTCCTCATCTGGTTCCCCCTCCCCTGAGGCAAATTTAAGCTGAAACCCAAGTCTGATCAACAAAGAAAGAGTTTCTTGAAACACAGATAGTCTGTGAAACACTCTAAGGATTTGCAAAAATTGTTTCTAAAAAGTCATGTTTTATCAGCCAAAAAAAAAGAAAAAAGCCAAAGAAAAATGTCAACCAACTTAATTTGGCAGACATCTCCTCTGTGCATCTGCACAGCGGCAATCTGCTGTTGTTCCTGAGGCAAACGGGGCCACACGTACAAAGCTAGTCCAAGGCTGTGTGCCGAATCATCACACACAACTGAATTTCAGCCCCCATGAGATCGAGTATGTTAGGAGGGGTACTCAGATGTGGTAACGGGGTCCTGCCGGCTACTCTGGGGGTGGATCTGTGGGGTCCACAGCTCCGGGACTCTCATGAGAAGCACCACTTGTGGGGAGATCTCAAGGGCATTTGCCCTCCCAGCCTGGTATCTGATCAAGTGTGCTGTGGTAAGAGTGTCTGGATGCCTCTCACAAGAAAACTGAGCCCTGGACAGAAGCAGCGTGGACCTGGGACTGCAGGAAAGCCATTGCAGGGCTCCCTGCCAAGGTTTCCTCTTAATCATTTTGATCTCAGAGTTTTCCCCAGACAGAGCCCCCTCCAGGGGTTTGGGCAGCACAGGGGGAAGGGGCATCCCAGCTCTCGCTCCATCCTGGGGACAGGTGGGAAACACCAGGCAGCAGCTTTGGCCCCAGAGTCGGGGATGCTGGTGTCCAGCACTGCGGGCTAGAGACCAGGAAAGTCCTCTGAGCCAACCCGGGAGCAGTGCTTCCAGCTATCCTTGGTACGAGCCCCAGTGACATCCAGTTCTGGGGATGCTGGACCCCTGCCAGAAGCTCCTGGGCACCACGAAGGCTATAGCCAGCTCTATTCCCACCTCCACCTCCACCATCAGCTGCCACAGGTCGCCTGTCCACCACCCTTCAGCCCCCGACTCAACCCATGCCCTTTCCCTACCATTGGTTGGAGACATCAAAGGGCTCCTAAAACATTTGCATTGGTGACCGAACTGGGCACAAGGGATGGGCTGAATGTCTTCAAACAGTTACAAAATGGGTCACTCATAGCATACCCTAAGCCCAATCATTTTGCATAACAAGGAGAGCTAATTATACTTTGCAGTGCTTGACACTGCAGTGGGTCTCCAATTCCCACAATCTGGGATGAATTTGGGAACTTTGGACAAAAACTACTACGCCCATTCTAAATGAAGACAACACTCACTTTTTTAATAAGACAAACATTGCCAGGTGCTTCTTGGAGGTAAAAAAAAAAAACATTAAGGAGAGGACCACAGAGAGCAGACACATCATTCAGTGTTTGCGTAACAATCTGCACTGATTTGCTCTAACGACATGTGAAAGAAAATCATCACGTTGCCTCTGTACAGGCATTTTTAATAGCATCTAATAATAGCAATGTTATAAATAATCTGTGAAATGGAAACAAAAATATACCTTTGTTTCAGGTATTGCGAACAGCTCTTTTCTGTTAATGCTAGAACACTTATTCAAATTTTTTTTATTTAATTTATGTCTTTATATAGAAGAGAATCAATTCAAAATGAAGAGCCAAAACACTTTTTATACAAGAGGCATATGCTGCTATTCTTACATTTGAACTGTTTTCATGCTAATAAAACATAATTTTCTACTGGGGAAAAAAAATTCCACTAGAAACAACTTAACTAGCTCCAGAGATATTTTCTGAGCATTCAGAAGCACATGGGATGGTTTGCAATGAAACATTTTGGAAGAAAATCACCTCTGTACAGACTGGCAGTTGAGTGAGAACACACCTGGGATGTGTCACACACCCCATCCAAATTGCAGTATTGATGGGAAGCAGGGGAAGAGCACGGCATATCCAAAGCTATGCATTTTGGGACTGTTCCCAGGGATCGAGTAAATGGCTTTCAATTGCAAAACTCAGCACTGCAATGGCTAGACTAACATGAGATTTGGCTCTGCCAAGCAGGCAGAGAAGGATATAGTGTCATTGCATTGTTGAAAATGCAGAGGGCTCTTGACTGACCATGTCGAAGCACATGAAGACCTTGGCTTGACTACTGATGGATCAGACCTTGAGTGTGCAACTGGGACTTCAGAGTAAAGGCTAACACACACAGAGGAGTTTGGAGAGAGACAAATCCACTGCCATTGGCCAGATCCCACCTCTAGCTCTTGGTTATTCCAACTCTTTTTTAATCTGTTTCCAAATCCTCTGAGGTTTGCTTGCTGTGGGACTAAGCTTTGACCCGATGATCCCTTTCTGAGAATGACATACAACTTGGTTGGGGAGGAGATAAAGACTTGCCTTCCTTCTTCAACCAAAGCACCAGCAAAAAATATACCAAGGGGTTCAAATGATTCTGCCCCTCTATTCTGCTCTCCTGAGACCCCACCTGGAGCACTGCATCCAGCTCTAGAGTCCTCAGTACAAGACAGACGTGGAGCTGTTGGAGCAGGTCCAGAGGAGGGACACGAAAATGATCCGAGGGCTGGAGCCCCTCTACTATGAGGAAAGGCTGAGAGAGTTGGGGCTGTTCAGCCTGGAGGAGAGACCTTAGTGCAGCCTTGCAGTACTTAAAGGGGACTTATAAGAAAGATGAGGATAGAATTTTTAGTAGGGCCTGTAGTGATAGGACAAGGGGTGATGGTTTTAAAATAAAAGAGGGTAGATTCAGTCTAGATATAAGGAAGAAATTTTTTACAATGTGGGTGGTGAAACACTGGCACAGGTTGCCCAGGCAGGTGGTGGAGGCCCCATCCCTGGAAACCTTCAAGGTCAGGTTGGACGGGGCTCTGAGCAACCTGTTGTAGTTAAAGATGTCCCTGCTCACTGCAGGGGGGTTGGACTACATGACCTCTAAAGGTCCCTTCCAACCCAAAGCATTCTATGATTCTATCATTCTATGATCCCTTTCTGAGAATGACATAATCTTGGTTGAGGAGATAAAGACTTGCCTTTCTTCTTCAACCAAAGCACGAGCAAAAACATATACCAAGAGTTTCAAATACCAGGACAGAGAGCGCCCCAGCACCAGCACGTGGGGCTGCTTGCGTTGACCTCTCTGCCAGGGCTAGTGCTCCACCTGAGAGCCTGCTGCCATGAAAAGCACTGCCTGAGCATGGCTTGGGTCACTTGTCCCCATGATCAGGGACACGCTGTGCCCTAAGCTCTGATGATGGGGCAAGCAGATGTTCACCTTGCAGTTGGCTGTGAAGACCGGCCATGAACAGCAGCTTCCCCTTTAGACAAAAATTCCCTTTATTTACAGTCTCCCCCAGAAAACAAAGGGGCGGTGGAAGAAAGAAAGAGGGGCAGAGATTAAGAGAAATTAAGAAGAGGAGAATGAACTCCCCGAGATCTTTTGTCTCTACTTCAAGGGTCCCCAGGGAAAGGACCACTCTTGCTTTCCAGATCTGTCTTGTTACCTATTCATCCATCTTGCCACGTATTCTGGGATCATTTCCAAGGGTCAAATAAATGGCTGTGATTTATGCAATATAGGTCAGGACCTATTTAACAGCTTACAAAGAAGCTCCTCCCCTCCCTGTTCTCCCTCTGGCTCTTGGTGATGAGAAAATAGGTCACAGACAGGCAGTGGGGGGATTAATAATTTCTTCCGGCAACTGCTGGGAAAAATATTTTCAGTTCCATTTAATCATAAAGCTTTTTAATTAGTTAGTTTGCAATTTTTAATGTATAGTTTATAAGCTCTTGTGTAAGGGGGCAGATTCCTGGAAGGAGAAATCTCCTGCTCCCCACCTCCCCCGGGTAGCACAGATGAAGTTCACCAGCCAGGCAGAGCTTGGCAGGTCCTGGGACCAACATCAACATGGTCGTCAGGTCTCTCAGCAGCCACACAACTCCAGCCCCATGGGATGGACACCCTGGCACAGCCCTGGGCAGTGAGGAGGTGGAAGGGGCATGTTCTTCAGGGATGAAAGAGCCAGAGCTGCGGGGCCCCTTCACATCAGCCTCCCCTGACTCCATACTGCAGTCTGTACCCTCCATGGGAGCACGGGACAGCTTTTCCCTGGTACGACACCTGGGTAAAGGTGTTCAGGCTGCTGCACACAGATGCCAAACTCACCTTTGATGTAAATGCACTGACAGACAGCATTACATAAAATCTCAAAGACTGGACACTCAGCTAGTGTGGGCCAGCCTGGGACTAGATGCTCTGTGACATCCCTACCATCCGCATTCCCCACTAATGTGCCGCTAGGGGAAAGGGAAAAATTAGACCCTGGACCCTGGCTACCCAGCTCTCCCTGCAGTGGGTCCACCTACCACAGGTGCTGGAGAGGTGAAGGGAGGACAAGCTCCTCCTGAAAGACCAGCAGATTTTCCACACTTGCAGTGTCTACGGAGGGTCACTAGAACCACTGCTGGGCTCCAAAGGGTTGACAGCCACTGCCACCCATACGGCCAACCGCAGCAAGAGAAGTAACCTGTTGATCAACCAACTGCTGTAGCCAGTCTTATGCCCTTACACGAAGCTTCGCACCACCTCCTCTCCCAAAAACCTGCGGCTGAACCCTGCCAAGGTCCCGCAGTACCTTCTCATAATATTGCAGCTCATAATCCAGGATGACTCCGTTGGGTTGGTCAGGCTGAGACCATGAGAGGGTAATGCTGTCCACGGTGCGGCTGACCTGGTGCATGATGGACACAGCTGAAGGAGCTGGAAGAGAGAGCGAGAGAGAGGCCTCAGTCAGATGCCTGCACGGGCAGGACCCGCGTCCCCTGGCTGGAGGCAGGCAGGTGTATGGTGTATTATTGCTATTTGGAGCTACTGAATTCGCTTCCAGCAGTGGCAGGGCTGTCCAGGGGTCAGGAGATCCTGGCTTTTGCTGTTTGTAGAGAGCAGTTAGGGGAGAACAAAATGTTTCCACTGCTCACTAAGAGTTTGTAATTAGAAAACATGTAGGGCAGTGTCTTGGGCAGGAAAACAGATCATTCCCAGGCAAAACGAGCCCAGGGTTGGAGCAAACACAGCCTTGTTCCCCTGGAAAAAGCACCGCCAGCCCAGCAACATGCAATCCTCCCTGCTTGCCATGGGGAAATCGGGGGGTTTGTACTCTGACATTTGCATAGAGAAGCTTTATAAGGCACAGGCAGACGCAGGAAGCAAGCAGCTCCTCTCCGCCTTGGTGTGCTGGGTCTGCAAGTTGCACGTGCCAATCAAGGGAGGTGCATACAGCAGCCTGAGCATGCAACGCAAACCTGACCTGACATGCTGACAATGGTGAGTCGCCCGCCTCGTCAGAGCGCCCTGGAAATAGCACACCCACAGACGCCACTTGTCCCACTGAGCACAATGGGACCTTCCAGCAGCTCCTCAGACAGCCCAGCCAGCTGTCCACCCCCTGCGCCGTCTACGTGGCTTGACACATGGCCAGGTAGGAACGGTGCAGTCTCAGCTGGTGCCACGCCGTGGGAAAACTGTCCTCCAGGGATCTGTGCTAACAAGTCCGTGGGGCAGGGACCATGGCGCGGAGCTGCCGCCTCCCTGGGAAACCCTGGCCAGCTCTGATCCTGCTTGCTGTGGACAGGGGCAGGTGAGCAAGCAGCCTGGACTGCTTTTAATCCAGTTGGCTCAGGTATTGACATCAGAGATGCCACAGCATTGCAGGTATCAGCCTACAGCCCCCCAACCTTGCTGGAGGGGCTGACACACACAGATGCTCGTGCTGCCTCCTCTTCACTGCGTCTGAAACCGGTGAGCTGAGCACGTATCCTCGCCCACCCTGCGCCCAGCTTGCTGACAGCACTACCAACACACGGATGTCAGTCCGGAGGCCATCCCAGACCTCACCCAGTGCCAGCCCAGCCTTGGAGAGTGCTAACTCCAGCACAGCGTTAGCCCTGGCACGCCTGCCAGCACAGACTCACTGCTTCAGCAGCTTCAGGGCAGAGGGGAAGCCTCAGGGGTGGGAGAGGACTGGAAAGTGGTAGCGAGAAAGCTTCCCCATCACTCGCATGCCAGGCCTGGTTACAAATGGATGCAGAGAGGCTTGCACTCAGAAGGGCTTTTACCAGGTCCAGCCCTTTCAATATTTCATGGAAGAACAACTCATTTGACAGCTCTGAGAAACGGCTTGGAGGAGCGGCACACAAAGCAAAGCACCTCTCGCGCATCTCCAGTCTGGTTTCCCTTGGCATCACGAGCAGGGACAGAAACCATGCCAGCTGAGGACTGCAGACACGGCAGTGGTAGGACTGCGCTACTTGGACCAGCGTGGCTGCAGCATGTTCTTGCACATCACTCTAATGAATTACAGCTGAGCAACTCCGCCCAAAGTACACCAACAAAAGCCATTTTTTCTGATCCACCATCTTTGCCTCTTCACTTCACTACTGGTTTTCTGGGTTCAGAGCAGTGTAGCTCCCAGGATGTTCAACGCCTGTGTGCCAAGGGGAGTAGGGGCCGGGTAAAGCAAAACCTGCCGCCACACTGCTGCACCATTTCCCTTCATCTCTCTGGGTTTCCCCACCCTTGAAGGAAGGTGCAATGTGGGTTAGCCTCAGCAAAGCGTTGGCCATCTCTGGTTTTGTCCAGCACTTACTAAAATTGAACGAAGGCAGAGAACTTCTATCACTGGAAGTGTTCAAGGTCAGGTTGGACGGGGCTTTGAGCAACCTATCTAGTGAAAGATGTCCTGTCCACAGCAGTGGGGTTAGACAGATGATCTTTAAAGGTCCCCTCTGACTCAAATCCTTCTGTGATTCTAACAGATCCTGAGACTAAAGCCTCACCTCCTCCCAAACACCAATCCCTCCATCCATTTCTGGTTGGATTACCAGGATTACCTGGCCCCATTACCCACCAGTCTGAAACTCTCTGTATCATCTCAGACCTTCCCTTGCTCTGTGGCATACAGCACTGCTTCCCTCCCACCTTAATGTCCCAGTCCCATCGCTTCAGGGCCCATATTTACGAACTCCTGTGATTAGTTTCTCATGATGGTGTTAAGTTAAAACACAGGGAACATATCTGGAGCCTGTCACCTCTTGCCAGAGCTTGCTGCTTCCTCGTCGACAAAGATTTCATAGGACATCTGCAATCTCCAAGACAAACATTTCTCTCTCTGTGGAGAAAGGCCTTGGAAGGAAGATGTGACCAAGCTACAGATGGCCCTGCAGCCCGGATTGGGACTGGACTGAGATGAGTACGCAGCCCATGGTCTCTCTGGCACATCTGAGCTGCACATGCTCTGGGAACTGATCCCACATTCATACAGGCTATTCCAGGACAGGAGTGGGGTCCCTGGGATGCTCTTCTCCCACTTCCATGCATGTGTGAATCACTTGTGACCAGCCACGGCCCAGGCAGCTGTGTACTTGGCGAACCTGCCCTTGTCTGCCTCAGAAAAAAGAACCAAATGGATGAGGTGGGGCTCATCTAATGAGACTTAACGAGGCAAATATGCTGCATGTTGGGGAGGGGGCAGGTGAGATGAATGACTACAGCAACTTCAGCGCTTTTCCTACACCTGGGGCAAAGGAGTGTCTCTGGATAGGCAGGAACCTCCACCATTGCATCTTCTCAGTAACTGCTCTTGTTACCACAGACATCAGGGAAATGCACAATAATAAAATCACAGAAAGCTTTAGGTCAGAAGTGACCTCTGGAGGTTTCTAGTCCAACTGGCTTGCAGAGTAATTTCAAAGTCAGATCGCTTTGCTCAGGACCGTGTCCAGTTGAGATCTGAATATGTTCAGGGATGAGGATCCCACAGGCTCTCGGAGCACCAGTACCCAGCTGCCTTGCTCTCGTGGGGAAGAAGCTTTTCCTTGCATCCCATTGGAACTTCCCTCATTGCACCTTGTGCCATTACTACTGTCCTCTCACTGTGCACCTCTGAGTCTGGCTCTGTCTTCTCTCTAAACTCCCATTTGAAGTGGAAGACTGTAGCTAGATGCCCCTCAGCTTCCTTCTCTCCAGGCTGACCAAACCCAGCTCTCTCAGCTATCCTCGCATGTCTTGTGCTCCAGCCCCTGGCCCATCCTAGTGATCCTCCTGCTGGACCTGCTCCAGTTTGCTGAGGTCTGTGTAGAACTGGGGAGCCCCAAGGTGGACACAGTACCCCAGATGTGGCCTCATGAGGGCTGAGCGCTTGGGAACAATCACTCTCCTCAATTTTTTGCCCGCGCTCTTGCTAATAGAGTGCAGCACGCTGTAATGCTACAAAACATGGTCCTCATCACACATCTTCACCACAAGTGAGGGCAACAGCTTGTGCAGAGAGAGGCTCCCAACTCTGAATAAGGGATGGGCTGGGACTGGATGTCTGAGTTTGAAAACAGTTTAGTGGAGTCAGACAGACCTCAGAGTGACTTTCTGAAGTCCAGTCAGAAGGAAAAGCTTCTAGCCAGCTAGCGACACAAATGCTCAGGCAGCTGGTATGTGGCAGCTCTCTTGTTCCCTGGAGCAAATGGTTCCTTCACAGTCAGCTGCAAAGCTAGTGAAGACCCATGAGTTTCTGACTCTTCACCACCTCCAAGGCTGGAATGTCCTGGTTGCAGTTCTCTGCTCTGCCCCTAAGTCCACATGGGAGACCTTGTACAAATCCACATTATCCATCTGTGCTGCCATTTTCTGCCTGGAAAATGAGGCTAGCCATCCTGTCTCGTTTTCACTCCCTGCCCGTCTTATCTAATTTTACTGAGCAGTTTCAGAGGCAGAGACTGCACTTAGGAGCTTGGTCCCCCAGCAGTATTTAATGCATGTAATATAACAGCTAAAAAGGAAGGAGATGAAAACAGTTAAAGTGAACACAAAGAGCATCCAATCTGGGGTAGTGCTACCTGGTGATACTCTTATCACAAGGTGTGCTCCAGCTCTGACAGAAGCATCAAGCACTTTGTGACCGGCCTGAACTACAATGTAGAAAAGATTTTTTCTGCCACAGGACATGGTGGAGTGACAAACACAACAGAAAAGACTGTGAAAGATATACACTTTCTGACTTGTGATGAACTCAGCTGAGCAAAGATGGTAAAAGTCTCAAAATATCTAAGCTGACTTTCCTGAACTGTTGTTTCTGAACAAACTATACATAGGTTCCCTCCATTGGGTTTCTGAGTATTTCAAAGCAAAGATTTAACAAACTGCAGAAAGGAACAAAATAATTAAAAAAAAAAATCTTTGTTCTTCCGGCCTGCTTTGTGCCAAGCCCTTTCCAGGACCGGTCAGAGTACAGCTGGGCTGCTAATGCCAAAGATCCGCTGGCAGCATTTAACCTGGCCCTGTAGGATCGGTCACCTTGTTCCACGAACCGTGACTCCTCTTTGTTCCCTTGTGGCAAAAGAAACAGAGCTTTAGGGACCATTTCCAGGTTGGAAAAATGGTGGTTTTTTCATTTCCAGGTTGGAAATGGTCACTAAATTGGTGACAATTGCCCAATGGCACAAACTGCCCAGTGCCAAAGACATTCCCTCAGCTGTTGCCCTGCCTGGTTGTCTCTTACTCATGGAAGGTGTTTGAATTACTGTGCACAGGGAAAATGGATGCTGGAAAAGGGACCTGCCCTGTGACACATAAAGGAGATCAGATTTGGAGCATCCCAGCTCTCAGAGCCACTATCACTTTGAGATGTCACCCCCATGAATGTGTAAGCACAGGTAGATTCATCCTGATGGTGTCTCCAGGTCCATGTGTGCAGCAATGATGCAAAAAATAAACACAGCTTCATTTCCACAGAGGACAGAAACTTACTTTTCATGACTGAAACCCCATGTCACTTGGAGGCAAAATGAATCATTCGAGTCCTTGAAAGGCACTTTTCTACATCCTCTTTATCTGGGATGGCCTCGGATTCTTTGGATTCCTCTTAGTGGAGCCCTGTGGCTTCTCCAAATTGCTGGAGAAATAAACCAAGCCAAAACCACCACTGGAGTGTAAAACAAGCTTAATGAAAATCCACTGATGTAAAAAGGCAGGTGACCTGTCCCCTGCTGCAACAAAATCTGGGTTTTTTTCTCCCCTCCACGGGAAGGGGAGGCAGCTGACGTCTCTCATGTGATGACCCCTCTGGGGCAGAAGCGAGATGCGGCAGAGGCTTCCATGGTCATCACCCCAAGCCTCCGCACGGCCACACAACACTGATCACAGCCAGACCCTTGTCGAGGCTGGCGCTTGGGGCTTCAGCAGTTTACCTTAATCCACCAGGAGCTGAGCAGACTTCCCTGGCTCAGGGGCAGCTCTGCAGGGTGAATCTCTGGGGGTGTCGACAGCTCTTCTCGTCTGGCTTTTCTGCGGCCCACACAGGGTGCAAAGAAGCTGCCTGAGCTCAGCTACTGGAGACACATGGGAAGGGTGGGGCTCAAGATGTACCCCATCCTCAGGCCTTGCCAGCAGAGCCGCGTACCCATAACCTCCCCAAAGGACACACAGGTATAACCACGGGGTTTTGCCAAGGTTGTAATGACAGCTAAAACAGCAGTGTCCTCACAAACCACGCTGGCTCAATGCCACACGCTGGACGTGTCCAGGCAAGAAGGTCTCAAATCCCACCGCACAGCGTATTCAGGCGACTTCATGGAAAAACTGGCATCTTACGTCCTGCTTGACTGACTCTCTCCCAGGAAAACTCAAACATCTACTGGGGCAGAAAGATAAAGTCACAGCGGGGTTTGGCAAGAGAAGCACCAGAGCCACAAGGCTTTTCAGCCCATTGAGTATTTAACCTTCCCAAAAGCAGTGCAGCAGCTTCAACAGCACGGAGGACAATGCTTCACACGTGCCCTGAGGTTGGTCTTGCCACTGTCAAGGTGGGTCTGATAGACATCCTGAACAAATGCTCTGCTCTCATCTAGCAAAAGGGTAACAGGCAAGGAAAGGCATCCTGTCCTCTTCTGTCTGCTTTGTACCAGAGCCGTGTGGTGGACTGAGTCTACCAGTGAGACAGACCTAGGCACCACGGTGCTCCGGCTTCTCCCAGGTCAGTGTTTCTGGCCTAGGTCATCGGCTTAGGCACCTTATTCCTGTCTAGCCAAAGCTCAAGGGACTGTTCTGGGGAAGGGGGCTCAGGTGCCTCCACACCAAGCACAGAGCGGAGCCGTGAAGGCTGACAGGGGAGACATTTGCCTGCTGATTGAGCCCTCTTCTCCTGCTGTACCCTTCAGTTCCCAATAGCACCAAACCCCAGAAGTGCTGGTGGGATGGGATCCCTGGAATCTCTGGTCCAACCCATCTGCCGCACGATGATCCCCAACACCAGATCAGGGAAGGTGGAGCTTTGTTAGCTGAATCTTTAAACCTCCAAGGATGGGGCTTCCCTAGCTAGCAGTCTCTCTGTATTAGTACCCTTTAGTCTTTTTTGATTAGTTCCAGAAGTAAAATGACAATTTTTGGTCATAAAGCACAATCTTTCTCTGCCACATTCCTGTAAATGAGCCCCACCATGCCCTGCCTCCCAGTCACTCTAGCTGAGGCACATTCAGCATTTTAAAAAGCATGTCTTCTAAAGAAAAAAAAAAAAAACAACAACAAAAAAACAAATCAAGAAGACACCAAAAGTTTGGTCTGGGCCCTGATTATGAAACTGAAGTCACTCCAGCTTTTGCTAACGATCCCTAACAGGCACACCAGCAGAGCCTCCCTCTCTTACAGAACAACATCTGGAGCGCGTGACGGTGCTTTGGCTCTGCTTCCCAACCTGCAGTTACTGCTGACGGACGTGTGAATCAGGAAAAAATCTCTGTGCCAGCCCCTGAGGACGGTGAACGGGGCAGAGCCTCTCTCGCAGCTCTGCAACAAGCGTGCAGCCAGGCAGATGGAGGCAGGGCAGCTACTCCTGAGGACGAGGCGGCAGCTTCTCATAGCTCAGCATATACTTTCAGATAATTAAGAAATGGTGATTTGTTCAGGAAAGGGATCCTATTTTAACCTACTTGTGACTGTGAATCTCTCTTACATCCTTACATCCTTGCCCGAAAACACGTCCAGGTTTCCCCCCGATGGAGTTGCTCCGTAAGGACGCTGTGACATGCAAGCTAATACCTCTGTGGGCAAGGGACCAGAGCTCCATGCCCACCAGCCTCAAGGGCTACTTAAGCAGTCTCCGCTAAGAGAAACTGAAACCCCAGGTGGCACAGATCCATCTCAGCAGGGGCAGCTTAACCATTGCTGATCCCTCCACAAGAGGCTTTGGATTCTTTAACTAAAGATTTGCTTGATCTCAGGTATGGACAAAGAGGCGTGTTGGTAGCATTGCTAAGCCTCGGGCTTGCTATAGCCAGTATTTTACTTCCCTACCAAATAGTTAGTTCTTTTTGGCTTGCCTGCTGGGAATGATAAAAAAGATTAAGGGAAAGAAGGAAAGGGAAGAAGACAAGAAGGAAAGAATCTGAGTTTTCCAGGAGAAATAGGCACTTTCTAATCACAGCAATACCTGAAAGAAGGTCACACCGACCACAAAACCCAGGGCAGCTTGATGAGACAGCACAAGAACACGTCAATTTTGCAGAAAATGGGGAAAAGCTACTGTAACAACCAGGTCTGAACATCTGCACGGGACTGGCAACAGAACCCAGGCAGTGAGTTAAATATAGCTGAAACGCTTGTGGTTGACCCTGTGCATATGTTATAGACAGACATCCAGTTTTCTTTGAGGACTGCAAATTACGATGAGCCCATCGTGCCTCTTGGGAGGTTTTCTTCGTGATTACTTGCTCTGTTCTAAAATGCACATATTATTTTCAGGTTGAAATTTATGGACTTCAGCTTCCAACTGCTGGAACTTTTCCGGTTTTGCTAGCTAAATTAAGGAGGAGTCTAGAAACAGAATTTTGTCCTCATGGAAGAACTGAAAGAACATGAAAATATTTTCTCTTCATCTTCTTTTCTATTATCTAAGTAGACTGAGATTCTTGAGACCTTCACAGATTTATCAGCCCACATATCACTGACGACTCTCTTCTGAACCTTTTCCAATTTGTTAACCTCCTTTTCAAATATAAACCTCAAAACTGATCTCAGTAGCCAGTAACTGTCTCTCTTAACTACAGAGACAGCATCCACCTCCTCGCTCAGGTTTGATATTCCTCTGAGTGTGTCCAACATGACACTTCTCTGACTCAGCCCAGTCCTCAGACAGCTTGTGCAGAGCTGCTGTTCCCTCTCCGCTGTGCACCTTCACTGTTTTTTTAAACTGTGCTCCCCAGCTCAGGGAAGGGAGGAGATAACTGCTGCTTCCTTCACTCCTTGCACCTCCCTGCTGATGCAGGGTTGGACCAAACGCCTCAGGACCCAGGCTGTTTCTGCATTTCCTATAACCCCCCATGTCCTGCTGGGAGCAGGGTGAGAGATCCTAGATGCATCCGAAATTAGTGTAATTGGTGAAACTGCTATGTAAAGCTTAGGGCAATTCATTACGATAAAACTGACAAAAAGCAGCAGGAGGGCATCACACAATGAAGAATTGTATTGGGTGAATGAGAAATAAATAGGCCCATTTTCCTCCTTGGTTTTATGTCTCTGAGTTGTACTGTTCAGAGGCGTTCTTAGGAAGCTCATGTGTTTCCTTCCCCAACCTATCTCCATGACACCAGGTTTTCTCAATCTGGCCAAACAATCCTCAGGGCATCTGCTGGGGCACCTTCCTCTTTTATTCAGACAGCAAGAGCTTCCATCTGGGAGCCGTTACCTTTCTCCCAGCCCTGCTTTTTCAATATCCTAAGGTGACCTCCCTCCTAATCCCACCTCTACCTTTTCAGTACACAGAGACCAAGAATAAAGACATGAGAGTGTATCAGGACTGACTTAACAGGAGAACAAGCAGGCATCTTCCTCGCAGACACTGAGCAACGTAACCCAACGCCCTGTGACAGCGTCTGGTCCCTCATGCGTGCTAGTTCATCCCATCCCAAGGGACCCATCAGGGCTACAGCATCCCATTTCTAATAGGCTTTGATAGCAGAGGCCAATTTTCTGTGTCAGGTGCTGACTCTTGGGCCACCACAACTGCCAGGGTCTGACTCCCAGTGACGTGATGCTGTGAAACAAGCCCACCTCCAGCTACACATCAGATGATGTCCACAGCACTTCAGAGCCACTTCAGAGCCTCTAGAGCCTTGGCACTGCTGTGAAGCTGTGGAAGGTCACACTGCACGGGCTGGGAAGCTGGACTGCTGCTGTAAAGGGAATAAAATTGGACAAGACACTGCCACCAGCCAGAGCAACGCTACAGGGAGCAGCCCAGGGTCTCAGACTCCCCAGGCAGCATCTTCTGCATTGCTCCCTGGCTGTTTGATGGGAGTGTTTGGTAGGACTGTGTGGCTCCAGCCTCTGGACCGCCTGCCGGGGGACACCAGGATCTTTCCGCAGCTTCTCTTTCATGATCTTTATACCCATTTGAAACGCTACCAATTGCAATCTGCCCTGCTAGCCCCCCACCTCCTTCACCTGCCAGTCCTGCAAGGCTCAGCCTTTCACTCCTTGCCTGCCAGTGGGTCAGCGCTATTAAGATCCCGGTATAATCAAAGCGTCTCTATTCCTCTGCTGGCTTAGCTGGAAGAGTCAAGTTACAGGCAGCAAAACCCCTATCTCTGATCACTTTAATACCACTAACCCATGTCATGTCAGACAGAGTCAACATTTGCTCTGGAAAACACTCACGACAGAGAGAGAGCAAAGCCAACCCAGCCTGTGGCCTCTCCCCAGCAACACTTTGAAATTACCCAGGGGAAAAAAAAGAGGTGAACAGCTGGGAGTTTTCCAGCATCTCCTCGGAGCCCTCCTGACAAATTTTGGTCCCTGGAGTGTCAGGTTACCGGACGGGGGGAACTGCTTTTATTATAGGAGGGTCAGCAGGGAATTCTGGCATTTTCAATTACCCGCACGCAGAAGCGGCTGTGATCCAGGGTCAGGATTAACTGCGTGACCCCCGGCTAAAGACAGAGTGGCAGGGAAATGCACCATGATGCTGCGAGGCACCAGCCAGTCCAGAGGCCACGGGACAGGGCAGTAAATGGGGAGATGTGGGGGAGAAAGTTACTGACAGAGCATCTGGCAGTGGATGCCTGCAACTGCCCTGCAAACGTGGCAAAGAGAGACTTGAAAAACCTTGGGGTAAGTGGGCAAGCTTCTCTCCCACTGCCTTTACCCAGGGACTCAGCCTCACTGGGTGACCCAGGTAGCTCCAACACGTGGGAACTACGTAGGAAACAGGATCCCCTGAGGGACCAGAGCGGGGCATTCCTCAGTACAGGGCTCCCAGGAGGTCCCAGAGCTCCTTCTGCACTTCAAGCCCTGCACAACACCAGCAGCTCGCTCCGGTGAGACTAAAGGGTGATGCTGTGCAGCGGCAAGGACGGTGCTGTGATCAGTCATGGAGCAAGGGTTTCCCTGACCTTGAAGCCACAGGGCCTGGAGACATCTAGGCTGGGATCCAGGCTCCAGAAGCGCCCGAAAAACAGCGTTTGAAACGGCAGGAGCACACAGGGCCTCTGTGCAAGGCTGCAGGCAGGTGGAATAGGCACACCGGGCTTCAGTGACCTCGGTTTCTCAAGCATGGGCAGAGTGGAAAGCCAGGACAACTCACTCTGCGCTTCCCCGCGGACCTCAATGTCTTGCGCCAGTATCTCACCCAAGGGACTCCTAATCCAAATCAGCCCTCCCTCCTTGCCCCAAGGCATCCCAGTCCCACACAGTCTCCAATAGGTGACTGTCACTGTGCAATGGTCCAGCTGTCCCCAGTTCAGGTCCCATCACCAACCTCAGGGCCCCAATTCTTCGTGCTCTTACTCAACTCAGAGTCCAAATGCATCTAGGTACCTAACTGAAAATTGACGACTTTGGTTGAAACCTTCTCCATTTTTTGCTTCTCCAGGTAAAGCTCTCTCCTGCCATTTAAGCATCGCAGGCTTTCACGCTACCGGCCCTGCTGGAGAATGGATTTGAATTTGGGATGCCTTCCTCCGACGTGAGCACTGAAAGCACCACAGTAAGGAATATCTGGATGAGGAAAGGAAGACGGGAAGCTTTTCCTGAGCTGCCCCAATGGCAACCCTGGTGGCCTCCTGCATGGGAGGTTGGGCTGGAGACCTCCAGAAGCCCCTCCACCAGCACTTCTGTGGGTGTGACTCTCTCCTGCTAAAAGGGCTCACTATTGCTTGGACTATTAGAACGCTTGTCCACCCAATTTCTTTCGCAGTGTCCTCCCCTGGGATAGCGTGTTCAGGAGCCACATACTTTTGAAATCAATTACCTCCAGCAGAAGCTGAGGAAAGCAACGCAATGTCACAGGGATGACAGCGCTAGGGCTCTTCAATAAATAACTTTTGCCCTGAAAGCAGCAAAAGCCTCGGATCTGGGCTGTTCACCAGACTTGCTGGAGCTCTAGAAGACTGGTATTTCACAGCCTGTGAGGTTTTTATTTCCGAGGTTGCTGGCAAGGTGGCCCCATCAGGCTGGTACCCATGCTGTTTGTGTGTGTCGAGTGTCTGGAAAATTTCCCAGTGGGCCCAGCCTCCAGCCCCTTGAGTTTGTAACTACAAACGCTGGAAAAATCTTAAAAACACGGCAATACAGTCCAAAGCTGGTCCTGGCTCCGGCCCCATTTGAATCAACGAAGGCTTTGGTGTAGATTACAGCCTTTAAAGCAGTTCCTAATGCCACAAGCGCAGTGACTTGGCCCAGGCAGACGAAGGCTTTTGGCTGTCTTTATGCTCTTTGTTTAACTGAGTTTACAGCCTTCATTTGCATGCTGCCATCCTGCCCGCGGAGGAGGGCAGGACTTTGTTCTCAGCACTGAGAGGAGGTGCTCCAGAGGATCCCGGCATCCCGTCACGCAGCCCGCTGGAGCAGGTTTGGGCTCACTTGGCGCCAAGGTCATCCCCACCTCCTGGCCCCCTCTCCACATGGAAACCTCATCCGCTCCAGATCAAGGCAATGTCATCAGCAAAAGGCTGGCAGAAAGCAGGAATGCTGGCAGGAGCCAGTCCCTCCAACTTGCCCCCCAGATTTTCAATGAAATGGTACTTTCCCAGAAAGTGCTAATTAATTGCAACCAAAACTGTTCTTAGGAACATCATGATTTTGAAATGCCAAACACAGAAAACTTAGACCAGAGAAATATTTCTTGAAAGAACGACGCCTGCTGCAGGGCATCCCCTTGGACCCAATGGGTCTTGCTAATTTGAGACCGAACTTGTTCCCTTGCTCTCTTTCATGGTAGACTCCACCAGGCTGGCCTCCCTCTGTGTGGGGGGAAATTTTGGAAACATCAGGGTTTTTTCTTGGAAAAAGCATTTCCTGCCCAGCCCTACCAATGCAGCAGCCTCCTGCACACTGGCCGGTGGCAGTGATGAACATGGACCGGGCTGCGGTGAGACAGGCACAGTGAGGATCTTCCTGCCTGAACTTGTCATTTCACACACAGGTAAAGGGGACTACTAAATCACAGGGACTCTGAGATGGACCAAGGGACAACTGGCCAGCCGGCTGCATTAACCCAATTTGCTACAACCATTTATTATGGTCCACATAAATGCACCACTGAGCAGCATCACCCCCCCAGTGTATGCTCAGCTGTTCAAGCACTGTGACCCTGAAACTGGCCTCCTGTGTGTCTGCAGCCTTGCCTACCTGCCTCCAGCATCTCCACCTGCCCGAGTGCTGGCACTCAGTGCCTTGTGCGCAAGCAAGGCAATTAGCACTGCGGGCTCTGTTTGCCAAGTGCAGCAGTAAAGATAAATCACCCCTCCTGAACGCATAAGCAAAAGGTGAGCTCCTGAGCCACTCCATCAGCTCCTAGCACTCGCACGCAGCGGGGACGGCAGCACGTTGTGGGGAGAGGGGGAGGCTCTGGTTCACCAGAAGGGACTTTCCACCCCATCCATCACGGATGGGCTTTTGTTTTCTGCCCGAAGTCAGCTCCAGATGCTTTGGAACAGGTTTATGAAGCCCCAGGCAGGTGTGGGAAAAATGATCCTCAAACTCAGAGTAATTTATGCAACAGGGAAGCCTGGGAGTCAGCAGGTGGAGGAGCCCACCGAGCTGGTAGTGGGTGGAGAAGAGCATCTGCTAGGAGAGCTCCAGCAGAGCAGCCCATACCTTGCTCTGCCAACATCCCCCCAGCTGCCCGCGGCAGGAGCGGGAAGAGGAGTCCTGAAGAGCCAGCAGCTGGCAAAGCTCCTACCATCTGGGAGCCCTGGCTGCAAATGGTCCCCAGTGGGCAGAGGAGAAGGGACTTGGGCATGGCAGGGTCCCTCCTGGGCACTCACCACCGGCTGCTGCAAGTGGGGGGATGCAGCGAAGGCAACAGGCTGGGCCACCAAGTGAGAGGAGGAGGGCAGCAAATGTCGAGCTGCATCAGGTTTTGGTGGCAACGGCCCTGTGTACGAGGCAGCCAGGGTGAAGGTGGGAGTGGGAATGAAGGAAAGAGAAGAAGGGAGAGAAGGGCTGCAGAGCCAGGATGGTTACATGGGTCTGTGTGGAGGGTGAGGCCTGGCTGTTAGTGCTGGGTTAAATGTTAAAGCAGCCATGGGGATGTCAAGGGTTCAGGAGGTTTTGGAGCCTGGGAGCAGGCCAAATTGTCACAGAAACACATCCAGTGAAGTCCCCAGAAGAAGAAACCTGGGATTTAAGGGACCTCAGGAATAGTCGTACAGTAGCTCAGCAGACACACTCCTGCTTGCTCTGTCACACAGGCAAACAGGTTTTGCCCCAGCTCCTCCACGTGGGAGATGGCTCCACAGCTCAGAAAATTTCTGCTTTTCCACCTAAATGGTATCACCAGCCACTCTGTACCATCTGCCCTTGTCCTTCTGCTTTAATAGCTCTTCTCCCCTTTCTGTGCACCTCCGGCCCAGCACGTCATTACAGGCAGCAAATAAATCCCCTTCACCAAAGCTGAACACACAGTGCCTTTCTGGTCGCCTCTCTGTAATGTGGGCTCTCCTGCGCTCTGCTCACCTTATCAGCCTTTCTCTCTACCTGCTACCATCACAGTTCAGCTCTCTCGAATGTGGGTAGCCAGGTGTGCATACAATGACTGTACGAAGCTCCACCCAAGCTTTGTGCAATGGTAGGGAGACTTTGCTACAGCTGGTGAACATACTTTGCTTGATACAGTGCAGTCTTGCACGTGTTGTTTTTCCACAAGGTTTTATACTGGAGAGTTGTCCCCTTCCATTGCCTGCCACCGGGTCCTCCTCAGCTGTCTTCCTTTGTTGAATTTCGCCTGATTCTGTTATTCCACCTCTCAGCATCTTTCTGGAGGTATTAAGAGTCCTCCTCTGTCCTAACAATGTTTTTGTCAGTTTTCCGCACAAGAAATACCCTACCAGATTTTTAAACATCAAGAAGTATGAGACTGCTTCTCATGGACCTCATTTAGTCACCTCGGTTCAGCCTCATGCTTCCCAATTTGGGCAGTAGTGATCTCCCATTTAGGCAGCTCCTGGACAGACTTCCAGCTTTACTAGTAGTTTTCCAAATAAAATGTTTTACTGTGTCCAGACAGGCAGAGTCTACTGCATTTCCTTAGAAAATTGGAAAGAAAAGCAAGAACAAGCTACACAGACACATGTACAAGGACTTGATGGGCCCTCTGTCTCTTGATGTCTCAAGTCAAGACTGGTTGTCTTTGTGAAAGATGCTTTAGCCAAAGACAGGTCTGAATGTAGGGATAACTGATATGCAGGCTTATCTAAAACATCTCTTGGCTTGAACCTTTGAAACTTAGTATAACAAAGAGCAACGGCTATGATTATAGCTTGGGAGGTTCAGGTTGGACATCAGGAGAAGATCCCTCACCAGGGGGATGGTGCAGCTCTGGGACAAGTCACTGGAAACGTGGGGAGATCTCTGTCTTTGGGGATTACCAATAATTGCCTATCCAAAGCCATGGCTGCCCTGATGTACGGCAGCAGTCCTGCCGTAGGTGGGAGACTGGATGAGAGATCCGAGATGCTGGGATGCTACAATCTCCTGCCTTTTACTTTTATACTGGAAAGCAACAAGAAATAGACATTCATAGCTTTTAAGGTCTGGAAAACTCATTCCAATGCTTCAAGGTGATTTCTGCATACACTTTCTCAGGTTGTTGTTCCACAGACAAGTAATTTCTGACTGCAGCCAGCTCAGGGCAAGGCTGAGAGCAGCCTGAGAGAGAACAGGAGATGCCATGACTCCTTGCTTGTGTCCGGAGAAGCGCAGGCCACTGCTGTGCATCCCCGCTGAAGGAGGAAGCCAGTCAAATCTTCTGACGCAAAGTGAAAGTGAGAAAATAAAAGCAAGAGTCCGTGTGCCCCCAGTGATACAGTTCTCCTCTCTCTGCCCAGCCTGCAGCGTAACTAATGTGACAAGCAAACAGCAACCTGGATGGCTGGTGAGAAGTGCTACTCCCTACCAAACTTATACCTTCACCTTGTCTCCCCTCCTCTCTCTCTCCTCACCCTTCCTGACCCCTCCTTGCTCCCTGTTGCATCTGGCAGTAAAGCTCATGGACCATGGCTGCAAGGGATTTTTTTTGGTTGAAGGTGAGGGAAAAATCCTCCCTTCTGGTGCTTTGCACTTCCCAGGATCTGTCCCAGCTCTGCTTCATCCGTCACGGCTGAACTCCCCAGCCTTCACATAAGGACCAGGCTGGACTCAGTCCAGTCACAGGCCATTCACAGCAGAGCAGAGCCACGGCCCACGTGCTTGCTTTGGGCCATTGAAACATTCAGCTGTCCTTGAGCTCACAGGCACCTCTGAGTCTTGTCAGGACAGCCCTGTCCAAAAGACACTGCCTGGCTGGGATGCAAGCGCCTGGGCTGTGACAGCCACCACGAAGCAGAAATTCAAACCCTAATGCTGGCTGGCATGAACCTGGTGCACAGGTGTGAGCTGCACACCTCCCCAGCCAAAGGACCCATGTCACGACATGCTGCTGTAAAATGCCACCCAGAATAATAATGCAAATAATCATAACAAGTTATCTGGATCCACAGAGAGGGAGAAATTGTGCCAGTAAACTCCGCTGCTGCGGATGCTGCTCCTGACGGGTTTATCAGGAAAGTGTATCGGTTTCCTCTGTCACACACGAGCTGGTATTCACACTGTATTAGCTATTTATGGCTCTTTTTGGCTCTGTTGGCAGCCAAGAGCCTCTGACATCAGAGTTAATCCTCCCTTCTTATCCCGTGTGACACAAGAGTCACTCACAAAAGGGACACATTCCCAAAAATCTGAATGTTCTCTTTCTCCCATCACTGGGAGGTCTTGAATTTGTCTCTGGATACTCCGGAGCCCAGGGCTCTTTTCTCCCTTCTCAGATCACAGAAGCCACAGTCTGTTATCAAGAGGTGCCCTTCCCATGTGCTATTTAAGTCACCCCTGCCCAAGGAGCCCTGTCCCTCGGCGACTTTCCCAGGCCACTCAGCCTGCCCGCGGTGCGGATGGAGCCTGCAAATCCTCGCAGCACCAAGACTCCCCACCCTCCCCATCCTCCCCAAAGAATGGCCACAAATTAGCAAGCAGGGGCTGCGTGTTGTCACCAGCAAGAGGGTTGACGCCTGGCATGGCTTTCAATTAGTCAAGTGTCATTATCCCGAGCGCTGGGCCACGCTCAGCTCCTTGACCCCTGGCTTCCCTCCTGCTCCTTCCTCTTGGGATGCTGGCATGGCTCTCAAACACCCTCTTGGCACAGATCTTTTGTTCTGGCATGGCTGAGAAAAGGCTTTTGGTGGCACTCGGTCTCTGCGCGATGGGCTTATTTTCTTTGGCCACCTCACGGTCCCTTAAGACAGGACTGGCTGTGTCAGTCCTGGATGTCCCTCCTTGGAGAGCTGCTGAGCTTTGGGGGAGAGGTGCCGCTCAGCTGCAGAATGCAATAGGCAGGTGAGTGGAGGGTGAGTTGGGAGAGGTACAGCATGTTGCTGGAGGTCAAGAAGAAGCCTGCTGAGAAGAGCAGAGAGAAAACACAACCTGGCCTCAGAGGTTACAGAAGATATTTCCTAGGGAGGCAGTGGCGATCACGCAGAGTTTGCTGGAAAGGGTAAATTTGAGTTAGCTGAAGACTGACCGGGGAGCACGGAGGTGGTAGGAAGGGCATGTTTATTCCAAGCTCTTTTTTATTTCTGTTCTGCTGGTCCTGGTGCTTTCTAATTTTCTATAATTTGAAAAGGGAAGCATCACACCTCCTGTTCTAACAAAACGTGCCCTTCTGGAGGTTAATCACCTTTGGTCTTTTTAGGACACTCGCTGCAAGAGAAAGGTCCAGGAAACCACCTCCTAGCACGGACTGGTGCTGGCCACTATCTTTCGACCAACCTTCTGCTAAGAAGAGAGGTGGCCTGTCCCTCGGGGCTCCTCTCTGCACCGTGGTGTCTGGACTGCTGATCACTTTGTTGGTGGGACTGAAAAGATGACAACGTTACAGCGAAATGCAAAGGGTAAACCTGGGTAGTCTAAGGCCAACATCAACTTGGCCAGTGCAGAACATGAAGCCACAGGTCCAGGAGAAACTGCAGGCGTTCCAGCCAAGGGTGACCAAGGCAGCCTGGGGCACAGGGCTTACGAGACATGGAGAGAGCTGGGCTGGCTGAGCCTGCTTAATTAAGGGCGAATTTAATCACAGCTACAACTGCTCAGAGCTCCGTTAAAAGAGGGTGGAAACTCACTCTTCCCAGCAGGGGTAGGTGATGCAACAAGGGGCACAAGCCACAAATCAGGCTGGAAATTACGAAAAGCATCTTTCCCAGGAGGGTGACATAGTCCTGGGACAGGATAGCAGAGAGGTGGAGTTTTCCAAGACTCAGCTAGAAAAAGCCACAGCAGATCTACTCTTGGTGATACTGGGTCCAGTCTTGCTCAACTTATTCATCAGTGACCTGGATGAAGGGACATCAGTTTGCTGATGATACAAAACTGGGAGGAGCAGCTGGTACACCAGAAGGCTGTGCTGCCATTCAGCGACACCTGGACAGGCTGGAGAGTTGGGCAGAGAGGAACCTAATGAAGTTCAACAAAGGCAAGGGTAGGGTCCTGCACCTAGGGAGGAATAACCCCATGCACCAGTACAGGATAGGGGTTGACCTGCGGGAAAGCAGCTCTGCGGAGAAGGACCTGGGAGTCCTGGTGGACAAGTTAACCATGAGCCAGCAGTGTGCCCTTGCAGCCAAGAAGGCCAGCGGTGTCCTGGGGTGCCTTAGGAAAAGTGTGGCCAGCAGGCCGAGGGAGGTTATCCTCCCCCTCTACTCTGCCCTGGTGAGGCCGCATCTGGAGCACTGTGTCCAGTTCTGGGCTCCGCAGTTCAAGAAAGACAAGGAACTACTGGAGAGAGTCCAGCGGAGGGCTATGAAGATGGTTAGGGGACTGGAGTATCTCCCTTATGAGGAAAGGCTGAGGGAGCTGGGTCTGTCTAGCCTGGGGAAGAGATTAAGAGGGGACCTTATCAACGCTTACAAACATCTTAAGGGCGGGTGTCAGGAGGACTGGGCCAGGCTCTTTTCAGTGGTGCCCAGCGACAGGATAAGGAGCAACAGGCACAAACTGAAACACAAGAAGTTCCATCTGAGTATGAGGAAAAATTTCTTTACTTTGAGGGTGGCAGAGCACTGGAGCAGGCTGCCCAGAGAGTATGGAAAGTCTCCTTCTCTGGAGATATTCAAAACCTGCCTGGACGTGACCCTGTGCAACCTGTTCTAGGTGAACCTGCTTTAGCAGGGGAGTTGGACTAGATGATCTCCAGAGGTCCCTTCCAACCCCAACCATTCTGTGATTCTGTGATAGTCCTGCTGCAAACAGGAGGGTGAATCAGAGACACCAGATGTCCCTTCCACAAACCCTGATGGGATCCTATGGCCCAAATCAAGCAAGGCAGCATGACTTTGTGGAAGTAGCTCTTGTCAAACTGTCTTGATTTTCTTCCTGAACTCAGGAGTTCAGCAGAGTGCACAGACTTAAAGTGTGTGAGGCACTGGGCTCAGCATCAGCATCATCTGCAACACACAAAATTAGTTTCAAACAAGGCTGGCACTCAACGGGGACTGTGTCCAGCACAGTGGAGGCAGCACCTCTCCTTAAAATTATTAGAGATCTGGGAGATGACATAAAACCATTGGTGGCAAATCGTTCATAAAGCATCCAAAATGGCAGTGTTGGGAATGACAACTTCTGTGCAGAGCAATGATCATGGCTTGATGGCTGAGCCCATAGAAACGATTGTAAGGTTGTGCTTGGGTCTGGAAACCAAAATGCAGGTCTTGCTTGCAGAACGGGAGACTGTGTCGAGGGAAGCAGCATCTGAAGGGACCAAGACAGAAGCCACCAGGGAGGTAAGAGCTGCCCACATGGCTGAGTGAGGAAGCGCTTTACACTTGGATGTGTAAAAGGAACAGCGAGACCAGCAAGGGAAGTAGTTTATCTGCTACTGCGTACAATATCTAGTTCAAAGAATTATGATGAAGAACATAGAAGTGTCCGCAAAAAGATCCACATTCTGGAAGGCCACCTCATAGCAAGAAAGGGTGATTCAGCTTGGTCTACCTACCTCTTATTTTTCCTTGAGAGAAGCTACCCGTCACTGGTGTCTACCTGAGGACAAATGTTCTAGTACCACAACACAACAGCAAAATAAGTTATGCTGATGTAAAAGCCAGTGTTGGTGAAATCCAGACCTCGTTGGAGAGAGGCACAACAGTAGTGACCGCAGCCATCTTTCCCTGGGAGAACAAGAGGTGAATGCTGTGTCACCTTCTTTGATCTCAAGTTTCCCTTTTGGGACGATGGTCACCATACCATCACACCCCCAAGTGCCACTCCTCCGGCCACACTCATTACCTGCCCTCTGGCTGCTCTACGGGGATCGTTTTCTTACTCTCTCACAGCAGCTTTTTCCTGGGGTGCTGAAGAATTTATGATAACTGAAGGTTAAAGAAGCTGCTGGTGACATGGCATCTCTCCTCAGTCCCAAAAGCACCAAGCACAGGTGGTCCCCCAACAGTGGTCCATCTATCCCTGGGTGAACCAGGGTGATTTTGCCTTGCTTTCTTTGGGGCTGGGAGGTCCCTGGAGGCCAGTGCTGTGGGCGCCTTGCAGGGCGGCCATCGTCCAGCTGCGGCAGGAGCACAACCCCATCATGTATCCTCTGCTCTGCCTGAGATGGAACCCCAGCTAGCTGCTCAAGCCAGAGCAAAGGCAGAGGGAGGCTGTAATCACCGCTTCCCCAGGCTCATCCCTCCCCTGCCTCTGCACGCTCTCCTCTCCCTACAACACCCTCCATTCTCAGGTCCCAGCTCTGCCTTTGTGTCTGCAGCTTCTGTTACCAACTGCTAATGATCTACATCAAGGCTGCCAGGCGGTGCGAGTGTAAGCAGAAGAATTCAGAGCCTCTAATTACAGAGGAATTAGCAAGCAGACAGTTACTGTTTAGTGCTAATGAATAGATACATTAAGAGAGACATCACACAGGCTGAGAAGCATGAGCCCTGATAATAAAGGAGTGTCAAACAAGGAAAACACAAGGAGGAGGATCAGGGGGCTGAATAGGATTCGCCTGCAACTCAGCTCTCTGGTTTTGCTAAGGTGGAAGTAGCCACAGGCAGTACATGAAGGTAACGAGCACAGCATATAACTGCAAAGTGCAAAATCTGAGCATTAAATAACTCGTCTGTAGCGCGGGACGATGCTGGGGGTGTGCAGAGCCCCTTCCCAGCCCCAGGTAGTATTGCACCCGCCCTGCCTCCATCAGCCGTCTCTGTAAAGGAAGCTGCAACAGGTCACTGTCCCAGACGAGTTCCTCTCTCCTCATCATGCGCGGACGTGTTCCTGCTCGCAGTCAAACCACGGTTCAATGCTATGCCAAATCTGCCTTCAGGGCTTCTGATATTGTACTGAAAACACTGTGACCCCACAGCTCCCAAGCTAACTTAAGATCAGAGGTCAGTCTGCCTGTCCATGTGCGACCAAGACATTTTTGCAGGTTACCTCTGTCTTGGCACTCTGCATGCCCAACCAAGGGACGCCCATCTGCACCACTGCTGCTTTACCCCAGACCAAACACCTCCTGTCCCTTGCAGCCAGCACACACCATGGTCTCCAGGCAATTCAGTGGAAATGCAATCATCCACGACTGCCTAATTCAGTCTTGAAGGTCATGTAGTGTCCAGGGCAGCCCGAGGCATGTTCACACAACCCCATACATTTGCTGCAGCACTCAGAGGGACCACAGAAACTTGCTTACTCCCACGCATGCTTGTACCTTACTGGCACGCTTCCACCGTGCAATCGGATTAAGCAAAGCCCCAGCCCCAGTCTGTGCTCCAGCTCCAGATGGCTTCCAGGTGGGCTGGGGAGAGCAGCCCCTGACCAGCAGCTCTGCGGGGCATCCTGCCACCAGCACAGCTGTTGCCTGGGGGCTACTGGTGAACCTCCCAGTAGCAGCACTATCGGCCCCCCTGACACATCCCTTCCCCCAGCAAAACCACCCTGCACAGGGGGAGCGTAGCAAAGCCCCAGGCCAGCACAGAGCTGGAGACCCCGAATGAAACCCTTCCAGCTCTGATGCTTGGTCTTCTTCACCAAGGTGACTCTGCAGTGGCACAGGACCTCGAGCAGATTTCCAGATGATCATCCCGTATATCCATCTCCCAGCCCCTCTTCTGTGCAGCTTTCCTTTGCTTTCACAGCCTGTCCTGGCTTTCTCTGCAGTCAGAGCAGAGATTGAAGCGTGTGTCAAAATGCTGGAGCTAATCTTACCTTCTCTCCTCAGGAACCAGGAGCAGTAGCAGGGGCTGCAGCAAGGCTGCCAGCAGTGGTGAGCGCTGCTGCTGTGTCTGCAACACACCAACAGTGCGTGCAACTGATGCTCCGAGGCAACAACCTCAGAAACAGTCATGCACCCAGCACCGGAGAGGGATGCTGAGACACCAGGGGACCGTGATATGAGCTGTTCTGCTGCAGTGATGGGGAGGGCAGCTCTGCCTTGGGGCACACTCCACCTTTTCACTGAAATAAGGGATATTTTTCACACCTGAGGCTTGGGATTCATCCAGGAATTGCCAGGCCCATGCACTTTGGTCATCACCAGCATTACGGAGCAAGCAACACGATGCCACACCTCACCCCACCTCTTCTCCCCTTCAAGCCCCGCTCACCCCACAGGGTTTCACCCAGCACCTCTTGACCAGGACATCTCTGCCCACCACCTCCCCTTCCTGGAGAGGTCTGCTGGGTGACACAGGTCTGCATCTTACCAGCCTGGTTGGTGGTGATGTTCACTGATGCAAACTGTGGGGAGAAGGGGCTCTGGTCGGTGACGCCGTTCACTGCCTGGATCTCGAAGGTGTACTGGGTGTGGGCCAGCAGGTCGCTGATGTAGATGCGGGGCTCTGTCAGGCCCAGCTGGCGGGGGGCAAACTGCACGTTGTCCCCGCAGCGCGTGCACGCCCCGCGGCCAGAGCCGCAACTCTTGCAGATGATGTTGTACACCAGGTCCTCCCGGCCCCCCGAGTCCCTTGGCGGGGTCCACTCCAGCATCAGAGAGGTCTCGTTCACGCTGGAGATGACGGCCTGGGGGGCAGACGGGATGGCTGTAAAGGGAATAGACAGGTGTAAGAGCCAGAGCCCTGCTCATCGCTACAGGACCAGCTGCACCCCATCCTTTTCCCCATCCCTGAGCAGGACTCTGCAGCGGGCACACGCTGAGCTGGGTGCTTCTCTTGGTGTCAAGAGATGCGTGGAGCAAGCTGGACGGTCAAAGGCAGGAGTGGGAACAAAATCCGTCCTCTTAACCCAGGCTCAGTTGATTATGTGGCATCCCTGGCAAAATTCACCAGTTATTTTTTCCAGTGTTTCTGATTCCTGGCCTTTGCACTAATCTCCTGCATGCCAACACACAGGTCTTCCCGTCTGGGTACAGCCCCAGAGTGAAGTCACCCCACTGCCTAGAGCAGCACAGAGCAACCCGAATCTCTGTCCACTTTGCACGTGCAGTGCTTGCAAGCGCAGACTGGCCCAGGGTAAGAAAGACCCACGCCTGCAAGGATGAGGTGCTCTGAGCCGCCTGGCTTCCTCCAAAATCCCACTGAGACAGATGCCTTTGCTAAGCATCCCTTGGTGCCTTGACTGATGTGTGCCTCCTTTCTCAGCCGCACACCGTCCCTCCCCAGTTGCCCAGAGCCCACATACTGGTGCATGGCATGTCGACAGGATCAGCGTCTGCCCGGTAATATCCATTTCGGCACACGCAGTTAGTGGCCCCTTCCGAAGTCGTCCGGCTGTTAATCGGGCAGTGGACGCATCCTTCATCCCCTTGGCTGGCCTTGAACGTCCCCAATGGGCAGCCTGGAAAGGAACCAAGAGCAGCGGTAAGTGGCGAGGACAGGGGCTGGCAGGGATGCCTGGAGCCTGGCAGCGCTGCCAGAAAACACCCTTTGGGGCTTTGCAGGGTCCAAAGCCAAAACCTGACAATTTGAAGTAAACAAAGTGGAGAAGCAGCAGCTGGTTTGAAGGCTCTGAGGAGGCAGGCGCTGCTGCTGTTCTGCCTGTAGAGATGGGGTCCCCATGCAGACGTCTCTCCCCCGTAGTCCCCAACCACAAGCTCAGAACAGGGTCCACTCAGGGACTCTTACAAATGCAAAGGGGATTTTTAGCTGCCATCACATAAGAAGATGTGAGCGGCTGTACCGAGTCAGACCAAAGGTCCACATGGTCACCAGAATCCTCTCCTCAGCAGCATCCACCCAAGGAGCTGGGCACACGCATTGCCCACAATACCCTCCCACCCTCCAACAGTTTATAGCTCAGGGACTTTCTAAGAGGCAGGCTCTTTGCATTTAACATCCCCGTGGGACGTTTCTTCCACTAAGTTACCCAGTCATTTTTTTATTCCATGCAAACATTTTGCACCCATTTTATCCTCCAGCACAGAGCCTCACGGTGTAATTGCACGCTGCATGAAGAAAGCACTGTCCTCTGCTTTGAAGCTGCCATTTCATTTGATGCAATCTCACACTTGCATTGGCAATGAACACTCAATCACCACCCACCTTCTCCATGACCCCTAGGGTTCCACAAACCTCTGTCATGCCCCAAGCAAGTTGCACAACAAGGTTCACTATTTTACTCTCTACTCTTTTCCCATAATCAGCAATGTCCAAATTATTTTTTAACCACCAATGTACCAACTGGGCTACCTATTATAGCCCCAAGGTCTCATTCCTGAGAGACACTGGGCCAACTCACAGCCTATCTCTGTGCATGTGTGTGTGAAGTTGGGGTTGTTTTCTCCCATTTGCATCACCTCAAGCCTACTGAATTCCAATTGCCTTCTCATTCCCCAGTCTCACAAGGTCCTTTTGCAACTCTCCACAGCCAGTCCTTGTCTTCACTACTCAGTACCACAAGCAAATTGTCACTTCGGCCACGACCGGCAGCAGCGCTGGAGGGTCTACCTCCACTGAGCTCTAAGCCACTCACAGATGAAGAAGGTGCTCCGTTAGCAACAGCCGCTCAAAAAAATGCGTGTTCAGCCAGGCAGGGTAGGGAAGGGCAGCACAGGGGGTGCACAGTGCCTACAGCAGATGGGTGGTGAAGGCTGGACCACAGTGCAAAATACAGTATTAACAGATATGGCACAGGTGGCTAAAAATATCAGTGCAGAGCTTTAAACACCAGAAAGTCCTTTCCAAGTCAGGGGATCACCAATGCCAAAGCAAAAGCTCGGCTGTAAGCATTTATCAGCACGGCGCTCTGTTATTACTCTTGGTTGCGACTTTCTGCCGCTGTTAATTTCTTGTGCAGCACGAAGAGCCTGGGGGGTGGCAGGTGGTTTCTGCACTGAAACGAGTTAAACAAACTTCTACTTCAGTTCGCTGCCAAGGCTTTCAGGAATGAGGCAGATCAGAAAAACGGCCTGGGAAAAACATACGCTCGGGGTTGCTGTAAGCAAGCGCTATTATTACTGAGAAGTATCTATTTTTTTCTTTGAAAAAAAAAGAGGGTTTTTTTTCCATTTTCATCTCCCTTCCTTCAAAATTAACTTGAGTTTCCAACGAGGAAAGCTCTACAGAAAAATACCATCAGCATTCCCGCTTGGAAAGTCCCTCCTGCCTCCTACAGCCAAAGGATCTGTTGAAAAACCAGCTTCTCCTCATGTTCCTGGATCTTTCCACCCTCACTGTCCCCTATCCTCCATGCGTTTGACTCCATTTCTGACCCTATTCCCAGCATGTCCCTCGGTACAAACCCACCTCAGAGGGTGTTAAGCTGTTGGGAGGTGATGGCTGCGTAGTTCCCCATTACAGAGAAGTGATGGTGGCTCTGTAGCTGAAATGATAACAGGGTCCTGGTACTAATACCAATTTTTGAAACACAATAAGACCAACACACAAAATTACCCTGACAAAATTACGTCTGACATCCAGGGTGAAATATAGGGTCATTTGATCAAAGACGTTTTGAGACACGGGCCTCTCTCACCTTCCCGAGGCTTATTTTAAAAATAACAACTTTCCTATAAGGCTTCTTCTGCATCAAGATAGAGATACATCAAAAAAACGCCTGTGCTGCTGAGATTTAGCAACTGGCCCCGAGAGACAAAAAATATTCCCCAGGTTTGGCCTGGCACAGGCTGATGGCTGCAATTAATACTTCTGTGTGCACTGCTCTTAGAGCAGGGCAAAAACTGGGGGCTGAATGATTGTTCACCAAAAATACCAAGCTAAAACTCTTTCACGTGCCATTGAAACACAGCCAGGAGTTTTGGCAACTTCCTCCCCAGGAGGTCCCTCACACTGACGTGGGATAAAATAATCCTGGAAAATCAGAACTTTTCCAAAGATAAATGTTCTGAAAGCATGCTGAAAGACAGGAAAATGACTCAAATTTGATGCGAAATTCTTTTTTATTTTTTGTTTCTCAAGTAATGACAACCTCCAGAAGTAAAATAAATGAACACTGTGTTCAAAACTGTTTTGTTCCCTCCAGGTCTTCCTCCGGGTGAGAAAACAGCTTTTAATTTGGCATCCATCCAATTTCTTGTTTCCAGAGTAAACAGCAAATCAAAACTGAAATCTTCACATAGGGGCTAAACCCCTCCTGTTCGAACAGCGTGGATGTTCTCACCACTTGCTGGAAGACATGAGGACACCCAGGTTTTCTGCCCCGGGTGGTGACAGCAGCTTTGGGACATGCTGCTTCCCCTCAGGCTTGCAACGAGGGCAAGGGCAGAGCATCTCTAGAAACTCCTGCTTAGAAAGAGGGCATTGAAACAGTGAAAGCAGAGAAATTTCTACTTTATCAGAGCATCCTTCATCCCAGGAGGGCAATTACCGTGACAGCAGCTCTGGCCCCATCACTGAAGCAGGGGCGGTCTGCAGCTTTCCACGTGGTGGGCTCCTGCATCTCCAGCGCCAATCGGAGGATGCTAATAGGGGTTCATGGGAAACATATGGACCTTTAATTGCCTCACTGCTGCACATAGACATGGATGGCTGCCTCGCTAGGGTACGGCTCGGCGACAGTAGCGAGTTTGCTAAGAGTACTGGCTGTGGCTCTCAAACAAGATTGGGAATGCCTGAGCAGCACTGCGTGTCCTCATTTCCAATCCACCCATTCCCAGGGCACGGAAAGGTGGTTGTGCCTGGGAAGGCTCGTGTTTTGGGAAGGGAACACCATGAAGAAGGACCAATGAGGGGTCCTGCCGTCCCCTGCAGGAGGACCACGCCAGGGATCTGGGAGGGAAGGCCACTTCTGCAGCACCTGCTGCCGGAGGCAGCGCTGGCACGAGGCTTCCAGCCTCCCTTCCCCGCAGCGCTGCCTGCCCCGGGGCAGCTCGGCAGAGAAAGGCAGCCCATAGCTCAGCCTGAAGGAAAAGCCTTTGGCCAAATGTGCAGGAGGGGCCGCGGAAGGGTTCCCCGTTTGCTGGCCCTGTGTCCCACTGCCTCTTTCTAACCAACTTTTAAATTAATCCAGTGTGAGCTGAGCAGGCTCCAAACAGGCTCCTCTGCATCAAAAACTGCCCTGGCCTTCAGAGCCCACCACAGACCACTTCTGCAAACAGCTCAGAGCAAACAGCCCTCTCTTGCAATAAAAGTTTCCAAAATGGCACCTTCAGCCCATGCTAATGGCTCTGAGGAATGGTCCTCCTCAGCTCCCTTTGCCTGGCTTTGTTCCTCCTGGCAGCAAGGCTCCTTCCACTTGAGCAAGGCATTTTTAACGGCTGATGGAAAACAGGCAGCCCTGGCTCTGTCAGCTAGGATCCGCCAAGAGTCTTAAATCCCCAGCCTTATCTCCCAGCTGCCTCTCTTCTCCCTCCGGGGCGGGAGGCAGGGGGCAGGCAGGCTGGCTCTGCAGCCTGACACCGTCAGCATCCCTGGTGCTGCGGGACCCCGGAGCTGGTTGCCTCGGCCACATCCTGCCTCTCACCCTCCCCGGTGTTTTTTGGAGCCCTGTCCCATGGCCCTCCCTGCTCCCGCTGGCATCCTAATCACACCGCGAACCCTACGCAATCCTCTGGCTCCCTTGGCCATGCACCATGGGACTGCCCCTGCACCAACCCCATGCCGAACGGGTGCCAGCAATTTGCTCTTATGGAGAATAAAGAAAACAATGTCCTGGGCCATGCCAGGAGGAGTGCGGCCAGCACATCAAGGGAGGTGTTTTCCCCTGTCAGGCACCGGGGATGCTGCGACGGCTACTTTGGGGTTGCCCAGTTCAAGGGCAATATGGAGGAACAGGAGAGTCCAGTGGAGGGTCACCAAGATGGCCAGTCCTGGGGCACAGGGCAAATGAGGAGAGGTGGAAAGACCTGGGATGGGCTAACTGGGGTAAGGGGGGGGATCTAACTGCAGCTGCAGCTATTTGGGGGCAGACGCAAAGAAGACAGACCCAAACACTTCTCAGGGTGCCAGACTCTGTAACAAGGGACAAGGACCACAAGTTCAGACTGGACATTAGGAAAAGCTCCTTCTCCAAACGATGGTGCAGCCCTGGGACAGGTCACAGAGGGGTGGCGAATCTCCTTCCTTGGGGGAGATTCAGCTAAATGCTGTGGCTGCCTTGAGCTGATGATGGTGGCAGCCCCACTGCAAGCAGAAGGCTGGACCCCCGACCCCAGAGCCTTCTCCACCAGCACTTCTAACTCTCTACTGCTCGTGGTGTGTGGGGGGTATTTATGATGTTGTCCTGTGCAGAAGACTGTTATGTCCAACCAGCTCTGAATTTACCCCTTTTTCCTTTCATCAACCGTTGCAAGATGAGGTGGGTGTTGTAATGACATTGGCACTTTTCCCATATTCTTCCCCATTCTGCCCCTTGCGCCTTGACATTTGGTTTTACTTCTGCATGCAGATGGGTCTCACTTTGCCTCACTTGCAAAAATTGCCCATTCTCTGCTTGTTCCTGTCCCCCGGCCCTCACACGACGGTGTTTGTCACCTTAGCGAAAGGCTGACCTCTGGACAACCCAAAGCAGCAATGCTGCCCATTGCCTTTGGATCTGCTTACACTTCTGCCATGGCCTCTCCAGCCTGGACATTTTAGTGCCGGCAGGAAGAGGACGCAGTCCTGCCTTGCAGGGCTGCAGTGCAGGAGGCAGGTGGTAACACCCAAGCCCCTTGGACTTGGCATTGGAGTTGGCTGCTAGCTCCGAACGAGGGAGGATCTTGGACGTCTAGGTGCCAGCTCTCCGCACTCATCCTTCCTGGGGCCGCACAGGTCCTCCAGTTTCCCTCCTGATAAATTTAATTAGCAGCCTACACTGTTACCTCATACTTGAGATAAGCAATTAATCCCATTGCCAGGTGCTGTCACTGGCAACAACTCTGACAGCATTTGGAGAGCAGAGGATAGAAATACAGAAGGGAAAACAGGGTTAAATGAGATTAACTGAAGGGGAACGGTGATGCTCAGCCGACTTCTGTGATGTGGATTAAAGAGTTGTCAAGAAAGGAAGAAGTCACAATGCAAATGTTCCTGTTCAACCCTGTCATTCTCCACAGGACAGAAACAGAAGCAGGCGGCACAGGCCTGCAAAGGCATCCTTAGATAGGTCCCCACGCCATTGACTGGACCAGCATTCTGCACCTCACCAGCAACGCAAGATCAACTGGGTCACAGCGTCTCCCCAGCACATAGGCACCGCTGCTCCAGCCTCACAGCTGGAGGTGCCTGGACTCCAAAACCCACATCCCTACAGTAGTGCTCCCCAGAGGTGCCCCCCAAGCCACCTCATTTGCCTCCCAGCTTCAGCCCAGGGATCCTTCAGACACAACCCCCTTGGAAGTGCCCCTGGCAAGGACTTCCACACTGCACCCTGCCTGCCTGCAGCCCACCACCAGCTGCTTGGTTTAAGAGGTTGCGTCTTATTCTCACCATCATCCACCCCTTCACTTGCTCCATGGGCAGGCGCAGAGGGGCAGCACTGGGTCAGCGTGGGGCTGAGACAGGACCTTAGTACTGGGGTGTCGCAGAGGTTTGGAGAGGACTGGGCAGGGCAGAGTGATGCCCTGTTTTGGGAGTTCCCCAAAAGAGCATGCTGGAAAGTCCTGCAAGGGACAAACAGTCCCCGACCTTCTAGACAGGCTGTCCTCAGCCCAGCCCAAACAAGCTCCAAAGACCAGGAAAACTGCATGGGCCAGGGATTCAGCCTTTTGGACACCATGGGACAAGCCGATAGTGGTCATCACACAACGACTCTGCAGCACAGCCTGGGCCAAAGCCAGGCAATTACGGTCCCCAGCTCTCCTGCAGGAGCATCCTTAGGCAGGGAGCACCCTCATCCAAACCCTCACAGGTCTCTCCCAGTGCCCATGCACCAGCAGCAGGGCTGAGCCCTCACCTGGGAGAGGCTTCGTGCCGGGGGCTTACCAGCAAATCCCTCCTGCAGGCTCTGCGGGGTTCGCAAGGTCATCTCCCCGCTAGCACCGCTCAGAAGTTCAAGCATCTGGCGAGACCGCCGCACCTGTGGGCACGCACACCTGCAAGCCCCCCCGCCGACCTGCTCTGGGCGGCACATCCATCAGCGCTGATGGGATTCTGCTGTCAGGGAGAAACGCCTGGAATTTCTTACCTACCCGGTCAGCCTGGTTCAGCCTCCCCAACCTGTCACTGGGGCTCTTAAAGAGAAATGGAAAGCTTTCTGTCCCTGCCTGAGCATGGGGACTGGGGTGCTGCCAGCACCCTCAGAGTACAGATGGCGAGGACCGTAATCCAGCGTTTCCCCTGCTAGAGCCATTCAGCGGACACCCGAGGGGAGAGGACTTCCCTATCCAAAGGAGACACAGAGCTGAATGTTCATCACGCTGCTGTAGACCACAGGTGACTGCAGCCCCAAAGGCATGGTTCACAGCTCACTTCCAGAGGCCAGCGTCCCTGGGTGAAGCCGAAACCAGATGGTGAGTTCACAGGTCAGGAGCACAGCTCTGGCGGCAGCAGATGCTTTGGACCTCCTCACTCCTGTAGGCACCCGATGAGCACTCTAGGATGTAGCTCCAAGACCAAGCTCAGCAGCCAGCGGTACTCTCCTGACGCGTGACATCCACCACCCTGGGGATGTTGGGTGCTGCCGGTCTAGGAGCAATCCCAGTCCCAGCACACAGGGTGACCAGGATGCTGCCAGCACCTGTGCAGTTTCAACCCCAAAACCTTGTCTCAGCAGCTTGGCACACGCGTAAGGACCTAGAGCTTCAGGTGCTGGAAAACAGCATTGCCCCAGGAGCCCTGGGGCAACTCGCGTGGAGCAACGCCAGCCTACGGCAGGTGAGGTGCCGAGCCATGAGGCTATTTCTGTGGAGTGACACGCTAGCGGATACACCGAATGTCACACTCGTGTTATTCAGCTTCTCGTTTTCTTCTGGTACAGAGGACGGACTGATGTATTTTGCAGCCTCTGACTGCAAGACTACAGGGTTTTTTTGGTTTTGCTTTAGATTCCTTACAATACAGTAATTTATTTTATTTTGATATTTTAAAAATGCTTTTCAGGCAAGCAGCATGTCCTTTTTCAATAGATGTAAACACTGCAGTGCTACATACTGAAAGAGCGGTTGTTTAAACGGTAAGCCAGCTTTCTCCAAGTGGTCTCCAGAAGAATTTAGGACTTTCACATTTTGTTACTTTGTTTGGTCTTGTTTAAATGTTTCCCAAAGCTTCTGCCTGGGAGAGCTCTGCCTCCGGAGGGTGGTATGTTAACCATTACGGGAACGGCTCCCAACCTTTTAACGCAGGGAAAGAAGCAAACCAAGCAAGCAAGTGGTGACATCAAAGTTGCACTGATGGAAAACCCCTAATCCTATAAACCCTTCCTGCTTTAATTGGTGTTAAAACAAAGATAATCTTATCTCAGCCCTATAAAAGAAGGGATAGGATGTACTCTCTAAAAGCCTCTCTAAAAGCCCTCATAAACTTGACAAACATTCCATGTTTTGAGCCCGAGAAGAATGGCTTTAATCCTAAAGGAAACATGAAAGTAAAAAGGGAGCTTTTCCTGGACAAAGCCCTTCAAGTGGACGGTCTCCCCAGCCCTCTTGGTCCTGGTGCAAATCCGGAGTCGCACCCCCAGCACCACGGGGCTGCTGGGGACGGGCATGCACGGCCACGAAGACCAGACACAGAGACCCAGGGGACCAGAGCAGCCAGGGACCATCCGACGTCTGCATGTCTCCAGGTGCGAGCAGAGCCAGGATCAGGCCCCCGAGTGGACTCGTGCCTCCACCTCCAGGGTCTCCAAGTGCATCTGTGTCTGCTCAATATTTTTATCTGCGAATCGCCTGCCTCTACCCAACGCCCTTATCCCAGACATTGGAGGAGCAGGTTTCAGGGTCAGGGGTGCAGTCTGAGATCAGGTCTCCGAAGGACCTCCCTGCCTGACGAAGAGGCCCCAGCCCCTACAGCTAGCATGCAGACGTGCTGAAGGCACCGTTCCCAAACTGCTCTGCCTTGACCTCCCATAGCATGAGGACCAGCGCCCTCCCACCCCATGCTCTCCTCTCCATCTCCAGCAGGCGCTCTGCAGACCCCCTCTAGGTGCAGCTCCCAGGGGAGCCTTTCCAGGGCACTAGCAGCTTTTCCAGGTGGAGGCGGGGGTGGCCAGCAAAACTTGGAGTGGGCATGTTTAATCATTACATTTTAATGCTGCTTAGCACCCAGTTTAGACAAGTTTAAAACCCGCCAGCTGGTTAAGTGCCAGCAGCCGCTTTCCAGATGACAACATTGTTCTTTGTCAGCACTAGGTGCTGAGTGGAGCTGGCATAAGGGCTGATTAAAAATGGTTAGTTATGGTGGTTTAAATCACTGGGGGTGTAGTTGGGGGTGTAGTGAACAGTAACTTTCCTTCCCAGCCTGCGGTGAGCGGAGAAGCTGTAGGCAGGCAGCACCGCATGGGAAGGGAGGTCACACACCGCCCAGGGAGGCTGCGCTATGTCCACCTCTACTTTCCAAAAGGCCCTGAAGTCTGCTTACGTACCTATGAAGGGCAAAACCCAAGGAGAACCAGCCTTCCTCCAAAACAAGCTCCCGAGTGCTCTGGCACTTGTGAGATCTGCATGGAGCACTGTGTCCAGTTTGGGGCTCTCCAGTGCAAGGAAGACACTGGAGCAATGCCAGGGGAGGCCACCGGGACGGCTGGGGACTGGAGCACATGGTGGGCGAGGAGAGGCTGAGGGCTGGACGTGAGCCTAGAGAAGAAAAGGCAAAGGAGAGACCTTCATGCTGCCTTCAGCAACCCAACAAGAGGGTGTAAGGAAGACGAAGCCAGACCCCCGGAGGTAGGAGAAGGCTCAAGGTGGCCCATGGGAAGTGCCAGCTTGACACAAAGACAACGTTTTTCATCATGAGGGAGGTCAAGTATTGGAAGGAGGGCTCAGAGAGGTGCAGGGATCTACATCCTCAGAGACAGTCAAAGCCTCTCCCAAGGGACTGGCATGCATTCCAGTCACTCCAGCTGCCCATCACCACCAGAGCTTCCACTGCTCAAGCTTTTGGATGCCCAGCCTGCCCCTGCTCAATGGACCCCCGCTTCCTGGCTGTGGGGGTACAAGCACAGCGAACGGGGTTACGTAAATGCACTGCTGGCCTGAAGGCAAAAAAGAGCCACTTACACCAGGAGTGCAGAGGTCAAGCAGTTGTTTGCAGGAGCAGCCTGGGGGAAAAAACTCCTCCCTTTTTTACTTTGCTTAAATTCACTGACTTTGCTAAATCCATCACACTTGAAAGCGACAGTCCCCTTCCCCAAAGCAGAGTCCCTTGGTGCTGTCACCACGCATGCCTCACGGACCATGGCACCAGCCTGCGACTCCAGCTCTGTTTCGGAAGTCCATCTGTCCCTGCCATCTCTGATTCACTCACATCCGAACAGGCACACTTGTGGCCCTCGAACGTCTTCGAGGCTTCCCGAATGACCTGAGCTGAAGAAGCTTCATCCGGCAATGAGCTGCCGCAGCAACGTGGTGCGATGGACTTTGAACTGCCGGGTTTTGAGCCTGCAAAGGCAACTGCAAGAAGAAACCAAAATCGCTGTGCCTCCAGGCAGCTGATTTGCTGAAAAGCTGGGGGTTCTTTGAAACCCCCCACTCCAGAGGAGAGGAGGATGTACAGACAGCCCCTGAGAACCCATCTCCGCAGGGGCAACATCAGCTTTAAGCCAGGGTTGGAGAAGGAGTGTTGGGATGGCAAGGCTGACTGTGAGCCACGTCCCCTACCCTAGAGCGGGCACAGCTAGAGCACCGGTGTCTGTCGCTGCACCCATCCTTATTTATGTGGTCTGTCAGTCTGGAGTGTTATTTAGGAGCGGTCAGCGTGCTACCTCAGCACTGCTGATGAAATGAAACACACAAAGTATTGTAATCGGAAGGATTCGTGACGGGGAGAGAAGTTTGTTTTAAGCATGCTGACCTGAGCGTTAGAAATTTTGGAAATGCAGCAATAAAGCCATCTGAGCAGCCCTCTCCCCACCCTCCCCAGCCCCCAAGCTCTCTTGTGTGTGTGCATGGTCACGGCATTTGCAGTAGGCAACCGTGTGCCATTTCCCCCACACATAAGACAGACGGGACTTGGGAGCACGCCGGCTTCTGCAGCACCAGGCAGCTGTGCGCAGAGGGGCGATCACCGAGCACACCAGCAGCAGGACAGGGGGAAGCAGGAAGAAAGGTAAAAGCAAGACAAATGAAACCTCTCTGGAAGAACTCATCTTTCCCCGTATTCAATAGACTTTTTGGAAAGTGTGGATGGCTGTGTGGTACGGTCATCCCTCGCTGGCATTGCCACTGCATTCAGGGACCCTGGCCGTGATTTGGACATCCAGGCTGCTGCGCATTCACGGCCTCATCTGAGGTCAACCTGTCCCGTGGCATCACCAATCCAGAGGACAGTAACATCTTAACCTGACTCTGCTACGGCTTCACACCAGACATGTTCAACCTTTCTTTCTACCGACACGAGACAGGCACTTGGAGGCTGGGCAGAGAGCACAGAAGTCCAAGGAAGGAAGCCACGGCTCTGTAATCAATACGCGTATTTTTGATAGAGAGCAGGAAACATGATGTGGGCCTGCACAATGAACTATGAGTACAGAAAACCACCAAAACCCCCAACTCCTTCCAAACAGCAGGTCTGACCATCCCGCACACTGAGAAAAAGCAGCATGGCCATGCCAAGATCACTATGTGCCAGGGATGTGCATGTAAGGAGTTAAAGTAAGGATTTTATATATTATTTTCTAGGAAATCTTTTATAAAGCCTCCCTATTTTGCACAACTGTAATGCCTTCGTCAGATAATGGCTGAATAAATACCCAGGAGCAATTTCCACCGTCGGCATTCCCTCTACGCCCAATGCATTAATTTGGTAGTGGTGTTTGTGCGGCATTGAGGGTTGCGAGGGATCAGCATCAGAAGGTTGAACCCTAGGTCCCCTAGTTCTCATTTCACTGATCATTTTCTCCGAAAGGATGCTCTGCTGAGAAAAAAGCAGCAGCAAATAATTATCTGTCTATATCCATCAGGAGCAGCGTTGTATGGCAGGACCCGAGAGCCAAGCATGCACTGTCAGAAAACACAGATGGGAAGAGGCAATTTTCAACAGCTCGTAATTCCCCTTATTTGGGCAGGTTTTGCCTGCATCCATCAAAATGCACCTTCCACACCTGAAAGCTTTCTTCCACCAGATTTCATACTTCCATGCTCCCAGATTTTCAAACTCCCACTGGAAAGTAGAGAGGCTTTGGAAAGGCGTCACAAGCAACTTGAGATGGAAAAAATGTGAGGTTGCTCAAACACGAGGTAGGGAGCACGCTGGCTGGTTCCAGCTGCGTGAAAGGTGAACTCAGTTCCTGCCTCTGTGCATTTAAAAGTAACTCTCAGTAAATCAGGGGTCTTCCCAACTTCCCAGATTGCCAGGGCTCTCCCACCGTGCTCGAGGGCTTGCTGCCAGCACCGGGCATGTGGCAGGAGCACTGAACAGGTTCCCAGAGATGCCAGCAAAGCCACCAAGGACAGAAAGGACAAGTAAAACACCGTGAATAACAACTAAAATTGCCTCAAAAAAAGTTGTTGTTGCCCCCGGGAAAATGCAATTCATATTTTTCAGTAAAAATTAATTCTAGCCAAGAAATTACAGTGAAGGAGTAAAAATGCATCTTAAAAAGTCACAAACTGGAAGCAGTGGCTTTAAATTAGTAAGCACAAAATACATGCAGGTCGGTAAGAGCAGCTAAACTGGGCAGTGGAGAAAAAAGAGCCTGTAAGATTAACAGTAACAAGATGGAAATGAAGAATGCAAGAAAAATGAAGTAAAGATATGTGCCTGCCCCCAAAATATGGCAAAATTGTCCAGTGTGACACAGAAAGAAAGGGATCTATAATAATACAGTGTATGCATAGAGAAGGGTTGTTTCATAACCAACACTTCCTTAAAATTTTCCATTCCCCCTGAAAGTAGGGAGAATATCAGCGATCGGCTCCCAACGCCAGGCAGTATTAGATAACTTGTACCCAAGAGATTTAAGTCAGCCACAGAAAACTCTGTGATCAAGTGCTGGTATTTATGAAATCAGCCGTTGTGAGACCATTTCAGGGGACCAGACACACTGATAACGCTGCGGCGTACGATTTTCAAGGGTAAGAGATGCTCAGCTCTCTTGGCCAAGATGATGGCACCGCTGCCAGATGTAAAGAGTGGAACAAGAGACATCAAATAAAGTCCCCTGATACATTTTCTTTGTGTTGTGGGGTCTCATTGGTTTACTGGCCACTTTGCAAAGTGGGATCAGAGACACTCGGTGCGCTTGTGAGGTTGAGCATCCTCCCAGCCCCATTCTGCAAAAAGTGGTCCTCGGCACCACGTGCCACATAGAAGAAAACAGGCTGAAAAACAGAGGTTGCCGCAGAGAATGGGCTGAGCGCGACAGCCCAGCATGAAGCTGCAGCAATGGATCAGCGAGATCCTCAGATGGAGAAGGCAAAAAGTGCCCAACATATTGGGTCGGACTGTGCAAGAACTGTGCACAGGCAGTACGGTACAACCAACAATTTCCTGGTCCCTCAGCAGCCGTATAAAAATATAGATGGATTTGGGCTTCTTAATCCACAGACTGCCCAACCACTGAGCTCAACTGGCTGCGAGGGGTCCCAAAAGTCCTTCTCCAGGGACCTTCACTGCATTTCCCCAAGGTTAGCTGCTCCCGAAGCCCACAGCATGGCTGTGGCTGCCACAAGGACTTCCTCCGCCTGCAGAGAAGATGAGGAATGCAGCCACGCTTGCCTAGGTGGGAAGCAGCTGGGTTATTCGGAGCAGGGGCCGCGGTTGGAGAAGGGTTTTCTTCAAAGCACGAGGTGCCTGGAGCAGTTCCAGCCAGGGCTGGGAGCAGGACAGATGGCAGAGCCCCGCTAATCCAGACAGCCCAGCCAAGCCCAGGACTGTGCAGCTCCCTGGGACGCTGCCAAGCTTGAACTCCCACTTTAAAGGCCCCACTTGCTCTTACAGATTAACACAGCCCCCTGAGAAGGTCCCACGGGGAGATGCTCATGTTCGAGAAGATTTGTGCCCTGCCTGATGAAGGACGCCGTACTGGAGCAGAGGGGGGAAAGCAGAGCCGGGCTGGAGCACAGGGTGCATGTCCCAGCCCTCTCCTGCTGCAATCCTCACTAACGGAGTGCAAAACCCCAAACTTTCCACCCCGACACATCCATGTCCCTCATCCTAGCAGGGCGTGTGCTGCAGCGTAGGGATGTTAACATGGAATTGCCTTATTATTAGGGCCGTATGAGCAAAACTCGAGCTGCCGTGCTCATAGAGGTGAGGTCTATGTCTTCTCCTCTCTCCTGCTCCTTTTGGCTCCATCTGCAATACAGAGCCTGGTTTTCCATGGAAAGGCAATGCCGAGGGCAAGGGCACGCAGACTTGACTGTGGTCAGCTTGCAAGGCAGAGCTCTGCTTGGCAGGACAAGGACCAGTAGACCCTCTTGTGCAAACAGTAACTGTTGGGACTAAATACAAGTTCCTCACAGCATCTCTAGGTCGCTAAGGCTCTTCCTTCCTGGTGACTTCCCCTCCTCCTCTCTCTCTGGGGTACCTCTCCCCGCTGCTTTTGTTCCTGTGATTTCATCTGCTCCCATGGGAAACCATCATTAAGTGCCTCCCCAGCTTGCTCTCTGCCCATCCTCCCACACAAGGATCTCAGCAACCCTCACACTCATCACAGCGGGACGTGGAGCCTGCTCTCCTCCCGTGCGGGTCCCCAGTGCTCTCCGGCTGGCCCTGCTGCCCAGCTCTCGGGTCTCTGGCTGGTCTAACACAAGGTGCAGGGGATGTCCCCTGCAGGAAGGAGGTACCAAAAAAGCGATGAGAAGAAAAGTAGTCAGTGGCTGATCTGCACCAGGAGCTCCTGGTACAGAAACACCTGAAGCCAAATGAAGAGGTACCCAGTTGCATGAGGGCCATGGGCCCTCCAAACATGTTGGCCAAGCAAGGAGCAGTGACCAGCTTCTTGTGTCCTTGTCTCAAGGAGACCTCGCACAACGCAGCACATCCCTTGTTATGGACTCCTCCAGGCAGTGAATGGCGCAGCCGGGCAGGCACAGACATCACGGGCAACGCCATGCTCTCCCCCTGCACCAAAACAGGGAAGGGATGGCAGCTCGCTACGTCATAAAACACCGTTGATGCCAGCAAAGCAGCAGTATGAAAGAGCATGGCGGCAGCTAAAGACGTGACCCTCAGCTCGCCTGCGGTCCCCTGTCCAGCCAACGCAGCCTGTCTTGGGGTGGCAACATGCCTGGGGACTGGTAAGGCTAGGGTCGTGCAGCGGTGGTTACTCATCCCTGGGAAAGCACAAGCAGACGGTGCACAGCAGCCTTGCTTCTGCCCTGGGCCAGGATGCACAGCTGGCCACCACTGCCCCGCCAGTCTGCCCCAGTACAGCCAGTGCCGTGGTACTGGAACCCAGATGCTCACAGGTCTGCTCTCTCTGGTCTAGAGCTGAAAATTAAATTAAAACCGCGACAGGGACAGTTAATTAAAGCAGATTAGTGCGAGACTAATTAGGGACGCTGACACTGCAACCATCAAGCCCTGCGATGTTAATTAGCTGTTCATTAATGTCAGCTCCCTGTTCAGTACAGAAATATGAACTGCCTATCTTCTGGGCTTCATGCACAGCAGAGCACACAGCACCACTCGGTCACCTCCTCCGAGGGCACACCCAGCCTCCCACCACCTCCTAGCAGAGACACCACCACCACCAACAGCAAGATGCTCACCACCAACAACAGCAAGACCCTCACCACCACCAACGGCGAGACCCTCGCCACCACCAACAGTGAGATCCTTGCCACCACCAACAGTGACATCCTCACCACCAACAACAGTGAGATCTTCACCACCACCCAGCACAGAGACATGGCCACCACCGACAGCAAAATGCTGCCACCATCCTGAAACACTACAGCCACTGACAGGCAGGAGGCCCCCATCCCTACCCAGCAGCAAGACCATGCCATCATGAACAGCATGACACCCCAGCACCACCCGTGAGCATCTGCCATGTCCCTCATTACTGGACACTATCTCCTGCGCCACCATCAGAAAGCTGAGCGTTGTCCAGGACCCACCCCTAGAACTCCCTAAAACCGGCACCCACTGTCTTCCACGTCCATAACGTGCCAGGGGACATGCAGGACCATCCTTGTTTCCTCTCACTCTTGGCCTTGAAAAGGTACTAGGATGGTGCTGCCCCATCCCACCATCATGCCCATAGTTGGGACACAAAAAAGAAGGCTGGAGGACTCTGGAGAGACAAAAGCAAAAGGAAGAAAATCCACCAAGCTCCCTGGTGCGACTTTCCATCACCACAAGGCCCTCCATCCTGCCTGGTCTGGGAAAGGCAAAGAAAAAACAAACAGCCATTCCCCAGGAGGGCAAGAGCACACATGGGTCTGTAGGGAGCACACAGCAACTGTAGGACGCACACAGGGCTGTAGAGAGGACACACTGACTGTAGGGAGCACAAATGTGCTGTAGGGAGCATACACGGGGCTGCAAGGAGCACGGATGGGCTACAGGGATCTCATGGGGGCTGTAGGGAGCACGCACCAGCTGTACGGATCACAGATGGGGTTGTAGGCATCACACATGGTGCTCTAGGGAGCACGCACAGGGCTGCAGGGAGCACGGGTGGGCTATAGGGAGCTGACGGGGGCTGCAGGGAGCACACACGGGCTGTAGGGAACATGCACAGCGGCTGTTGGGAGAACACACAGGCTGTAGGGAGCATACAGGGGCTGCAGGGAGCAACCCATGGATGGTGGAAGCAGACACAGGGTTATACAGCGCACAGGCGGAGCTACATGGAGCATGAACAAAGGTTGTAGGGAGCACACAGAGGGGTTGCAGGGAGCACACCGGGGCTGTAGAGAGCACACACCGGCTGTAGGAAGCCCACACGTGGTTGTAGGGAGCCCAAACAGCAACCGTAGGGAGCGCGCACAGGGTTATACAGCGCACATACACAGGCTGCAGGGAGCACACACAGGCTGCAGGGAGAACACACGGGGTGTAGGGTGCACACACCAGTTAGGAAGCACACACAGGGACGTTAGGGTGTACAGATGGGGCTGTAGAGAGAACAAAAGGGGTTGTAGGGAGCACACATGGGGCAGCTGGGAGAACACACAGGCTCTGGAGAGCACACAGGGGCTGTAGGGAGCACAAACGGGCTGTAGGGTGCACACAGACTGCAGGGAGCACACACGGGTTGTAGGGAGCACACAGGGTGTTAGGAAGCACACACGAGGCTGAAGGGAGTATACAGGGATGTAGGGAGCACACACAGGGCTGTACGGATAAGATGCTGGCTGTAGGGAGCACACACAGGCCTGTAGGGAGCAGAAATTAACTGTAGGGAGCCAAACGGGCTGTAGGGAGCACAACACACTGTAGCGAGAACACATGGATTGTAGGGAGCACACAGAGGCTGTAGGAACTACACAGGGGGCTGCAGAATGAACACGGAGGGCTGTAGTCAGCACACACAGGCTGAAGGGAGCACACACAGGCTGTAAGGACCACATACTGGGCTGTCAGGAGCACACACAGGCTGTAGGCAGCACACATGGGTTGTTGGGAGCATACAGCGGCTGTACTGTCCACACATGGGGCTGTACACATCACACATCGTTGGGAGCACATGTAGGCCGTAGGGAGCACACACAGGGGCGCAGGGAGAACACAGTGGGCTGTAGCAGTACACATTTGGCTGTAGGGAGCACGCACAGGCTGTAGAGAGTACACACGGACTGTATAAATACAGGCTGTAGGGAGCCCATCAGTGGCTCTCGATCTGGTCCCATTCAGCAGCGTGGTGTGAGCCACTGGTACCATGCACAGGGCCCCACCTTGATCCTCAGACACCGCTCACCCCAGCTCACACACAGCAACCTGTGAGCCCTACAGACGCCTGCCTTCAGCCGAACCACAGGGCCTCCCTGCCCCACACGTCCCCCAGCGGGGTCCTGGGGACACGACAGTCCTCCTGTGTTTGGTGACCGTCACGGCACTGAGTTTCTTCCCCCAGAAGAAACGCTCCTGCAATGGAGCATCTCCCAAACGCATCGCAGCTGCTAGGCTGAACCAGCCCAAAAACCCATGCATGCTCTTCAAACACGGCCATGCTTTCCGCCACGCAAGCCTGCACCGATTCCCTCCAGAACCAAGCTGCGTTTTCACATCCCGCCCTGGAAAACCAGCGAGGATGCTCACACCTTCTCCTCTCACCTGCACCCTGCTCCAGCACTGCAAAAGCCTCTTTGTACGATGCATCCATCACCTTTAGCCAGCTCTGGAGAAAAAAAGTGTCTCATGCGTCTGGTGCAAACTGGTGATGGGGTGGGAGCTAAGTGAGGACGTCCTAATGGGAAGCAATCAGACTCCACTGCTTCTCCTCCCCCAGAGCATATTTAGAGCTTTCAGAAGGAAACAAAACTTGTTTATCTTAACGCTAATCAATTTATAGCAATCAAAATAAAACCCATTAGGAGCCATTCCCCATTTGAGTTTCAAAGAGGCTTCTGACCCCAGGAGGCTCTGAGCTGATTGATTAGAAATTTCTGACACTAATGTGTATCTTCGAAGGGTCCAGTGTGGCTTTAATTCCTCTCTCCTGAGACACTCATCGTGTGTTAACATCTGTCAGCCCCTTCCTGCACTTAGGGGAGGGGAAATTCATGAGCGTACTGAGTTGCATGGCACAGCTGGGGAGAAGGCAGCATTTGCTGGCTTAAACAGCTTCCAAAAATCCCTTGGGGCAAATCATTTGCATGATCCTTTTCTCCTTGGGCAAAAAGCTGGAGTGCACCAAGAAATAAAAAGCACTGATGCAGAGCAGAGGCAGCAGGTGGAGTGGTTAGAGCTCAGGGCTGGGATTTTGGCTTTTGCATCCCAACTTCGTCCCTGACTCCTTGTGTCCCTGGGCAAGCGCGTTCCCTCCCTCCACGCAAGGGTAACAGTGGAGCACAAACAGCAAAGAAACATATAGGAAAGATTATTTTTATTTGCAGTTGGAGACAGATATAGGGAGGAGCCTTCATCCTTCAAGATGGAGCACGCTTGGTCCATCAGTGTTTTGTATCATGGTGAAGACTACATCTGTCTCCAGTTGAGGTCAGAGTTAAAGCACAGAAACCACCGGTCCTGGCACGGGGTCCTGCATGGCTGCGGGAGAAGAGCTGCGTGTGCCGGCACAGACGATGCCCTGCGAGACACGCTGCCTTGAGGGCATCACCCCTGGTGACTGCAGACCCATTTGCTGGAGCTGGACAAATGCAGCCAGGCAAGAAAGTGCATTTTTTGGCAGGGAGGTTGAAATAATTGACCCAGCACTGGAGGGATTCTACCCATTTGCTGCCACATTTCTTTGTCCGATGCAAAAAAGCTGAGGGTGGCCATACGTGTATGCAAACGCGTTTAGGCTAAGGGTATACGCACGGTCACGTGCACCTGCATGGGGGCGATCGATGAGGGGACAGCAGAGGAACAGCGTAATCCCTCGCACGCTCTTCCATCTGCACAAAGAAAAGGGGTGGAGAAGGGGTGGGAGGAGAGGGGGTAAATCTGTCCATGCAAAAGAGATGCAGCAAAGACCGGCTGGCAGTGGGCTCCCTGCTGCCTCCACCTCTGCCCTGCAGCTTGCCCTCCCCAGTAACAGCCCCCTCTGCGGCATTCCCAAGCGGGACCAACTGCCTCTCACTTTCAGCAGATTTAAGTAACTAATCGAGTTAATTAAAGCAAATCAGCCCAAACGAGCCGCTCTCCCCTGCAGCAGGGCGGGGGGTCACCAGGAGCGAAGCTCTGCCCCCTGCCCGGTGCCTGGAGCTCCCAGTGAGGATGCTGAGCCACTGCTGCTGCAGCAACCTGGCGTGCAAGGCCGGGCCTTTCACCTCCCTGGCAGGCGTGCAAGGCAAGCAGGCATGCAAGGGTGCACCTGGGACTTGGGGGGAGCCTTCGGCCTCTGCCCCCATCTCATCTGGGAGGCAATCAGCCAGGTTCATCACACCAGCCCCAGGCGCAGGATGCTGAACCTGCAGGGCATGGAAAATTGGTCCGGGGGTGGCAGGGTCAGCTGGTGCGATGGTCCCCAGGAGGGAGCGGGATGCAGCGGTGGGGTTTGGTGGGGACAGTGATGGGTGTCTTGGGGTGCTCCGGTGGATGCTGTGGGCTTGGCTTGGGGCAACCCATTACAGACAGCACATCCAAAGGATGCTGCAACGGAGACCTGCCATCCTTCAGGGCCCTCCGCAACCCAGGAGGCAGGGGAAGAGGAGTCTCTCCAGCACCGACACCAGTGGGAGGGACCGCTGCCTGCCAAGCTGCTGGACTCAGCCGTTGCACGGGTTTCACGCCCCTTTGAACACCTCCCTCCTTCTCTACCAGTATCTCCAACTGGGCAGCCCAGTGGCCACAGCTCTGGCATCCAACACCTGCAATGCCGGCAAGGGATGGGAGGCACGGGAAGGGCCATTGGCAACACCTGCATGACGGTGCCCTCGATGGGTGCTGCCTGCAGGGACCAGGGTCCAGCTGCCGAGCTGACACTGTCCACCGCTCTCACAGGCACTGCTGGGTCTTCTCAGCCCCCCTGGGCTGGCTGGTCCCTCCACAGCCTTGCACAGATTTGGGGGCTCTGGACCCCAGTGTCCCGCGCTTCATCCAAGTGGCCTTTGATGAACGTGATGGCTGATCCTCAGCTAAAGCCCGACGCCCAGCAACGAACCATCTTGTTTTACATACTCCAAAACGTGAAGTCGTCCCTCTTTTCTCATTAGCTTGCTCTAGTGGTTAATCACTCAGAAACACATGCCTAATTTTTTTAATTTGTCTAGCTTCAGTTCAACCCTACCGGTTCTTGTTATCCCTTTCTTTCCCAGATTAAAAAGCCCTTTAGAGGCTGGTGTTTCCTCTTGGTAATCATCTCACCTCTTAATCTTCTTTCTGAGATGCTATTGAGCTTTTTCAGTCCCTCGCGGAAGGGCATTTTCCATGGCTCTTGGGACCATGTTTGTGTTTCTCTGCAGTACCCTCCGCGTTTATTTTTCATATCCCTCTTTAACCATGGAGAGCAGGGTGGTCTGCTCATGTGGAGGCATTTTTCTGACCTCAGTCTACAGGACAGTCAAATTTTGCATTTAACTTCTTCGTACGAGATGTGGCTTAGCAGGACTTCCCAGACCTCCTCACTTACCGCTCATGGTTTCACAGGTTTTCTCAGCAGAGATTTTCAACTCCCCGCTAGATGCAGTTACAGCAGGTCTGGCTCTGAGCGCTGCTGACCCGTGGTGGTGTCTCCTGTCCCCTCCATGCCACACTACCACCTGAGGAATGTATTTAGACCCCAAGCTGGCTTAAGCACTGAACTAAGGTTTCTCTAACCATCCCCAGTGCAGAGGTGGTGCTCGGGTCAAGTTGGCTCCATGGTCCTGGCACATGATTTTTCATGGCATCCCAGCAGGGCTGGTGGGAAGAGACCTCTGGGGTCTCCAGGCCAGTCTCCAGCTCATAGAATGGCTGAGTCCAGCCCAGTCCAACAACTGAGTCCAGCTCTAAATCAGGGCAGCTGTGGCTGCGTGCAGCCAAGCCTTGGAAGTTCACGAGGACGGTGATGCTCGACCTCTCTTGGGAACTGTCTCAGCTTTTCCGAAGCCCATCCTGAGCTTCTCAAGCTGCAGCTTGGGCTGCTGTCCCTTCCTATACGATCTGGCACCACTGATAGGGGCTTGGTTCCATCCTCCTTTAATTGCCCCGCACAGAGCTGTAGCTGTGCTTAGATCCCTTCTTGGGTTCTTCCTCACCGGGTTCCCTCCACTTCACTAACATCTCCTTGTGCCAAGCTCCAGCCAAGGGCTGAGCAACGCAGCTAGGCAAAGCTGCATCCCTCCAGCGTTCTGCACAGCGTGTGGTGCAATCCTCCTCTGACATTGGGAAAGAGCCTCCTGAGACAAGAGACAAAGTGGCTCTGCTAGCCTAACAGCGGTTGAAAAAACCGCACTGAGATCTGGAACAGAGCTCAACGTGTCCAAAAAAACACCATGCAGACAGAAAATCCGGCAATGTGACACACTCCCCTGTGGCATCCAGAGTTCAGGCCCACCACGGGTGACCAGCCACTGCATAATGCATGAATAACGTCCCTGCGAACGCACATATTCATGCAGATGCTGAGGACGTCGATCATTGTGGTGCCGGAACAAGGAGCCACCCTGAGCAGCCACCTGCAGGTTGGAGCAGGGGGTGACGAGTGACACAGCGTAGCCTCCTATGTCCCCAAATTAGCCGGGTTTACCAGAGCTAAAGCCACTCGCAAAGAGTGACAGCAAGATCTCAGGGTGCCGAGTGACTGGGCAATAACACGGCAAATGAAATTCAGTGGTGACAAAAGGAAACTAATGCACCTGGGGGAAAAGAGCCCTAATTATACAAACACAATGATGGGCACTAAATTAGCTATTAACATGCAGGGAGGAGATCTCGGCAGCACTAGAGATAATTCTCTGAAAACATCAGTTCAAAGCTCATCCATCATCAAAAAAAATGAGAAAATGTAAGGAATTATTAAGAAAGGAACCCAGTGCAAACCAGGAATGTTATTAAGCCATTGCATGGAGCCACATTTTGCACAGTGTTTGCAGTGGTGGTCACCCTTAGACAAGGTCACGAGGTAGATGATAAAAATGATTAGGGATACGGAGCAGCTTCCATATGGAGAGTCAATCAACTCAGGACCTTCCATGTGAAAAGAGAGCACTCAGGGAGATATATAAAGCCATCAGGAATACAGGAGACATGAATGGGAATAGATTGCTTGCAATTTCTTACAGTATGCAAGGACATATGTTTTTTTAACATGGAGCATAATTAAATTGCATAACTTGCAGCCACAAGGCACTGTGGGCACTGAAAATATGAAAAGTATGCCAGGAGACAGGAGGAATCGGCACTCTATCCATCCCTTATTCCTCCTACTGTCTGGCCAGTATAGACGTTTGCAAACCAATAAACACCAAGGTGTTTCTGGAAAGGTCATTTTTTTCCATCGCACAGGCAGTCACGCTCAACACGTGGACGTGTTTCTGCATCTGCCCGGACCAACTGGTCAGCACCCGTGGGACCTCCAGCTACCAAGAGCTGCAGCCAACTGTTTCCCAGGGCACATAACCTGGAGGATGTCCACTTCTAAAGCACGATTCGGCCCCAAATACGTACCTTCTGGCGAGCCAAGTTAACAATGGCAACACCTGGAACAGAAGCTGGAGGGGCTGCCAAACAAAGGTGCCTTGTTCTACTGAGCTGTCTATGAGCAGAGTGCCCTAGTCGATGGGCTAAAGACAGCCATGGTCTCCCATGAGAATAGCAGGACCTGCAGCATGATGTCGCACTAAAGACCGTGGTCTGTGTCCCCAAAGCCCCAGCATCCCATGATGTTGCACTAAGGACCATGGACTGTGTCCCCGGAGCCCCAGCATCCCAGAGACATGAACGCTGCAGCAACAGGGTCTCTGAAGCCTTGGTCTTTGCCCTGGCAATGGGTTTCCAATCCTGCCCGTCCGCCGCCGCCTGTGCTAAATCCACGGTACGGCGCCTGCGCGTCCATTTAAACCTGTTCTAGGAGGCTGCTCCAACTCTTCTGCTGGCCTCCAAGAGCCTTCTGTGGAATAAGAAACCACCCCAAAACAGATCAAAGATGTCCACAGAGAGGCTGTTTAAGGGGAAAGAGCTTCTGGGCTTCCCATTTGAGGGGTATGTTTCCCTTCATGCTCAGCCCAGTGATTAGTGCTCGCCAGGGAATCAGAGCTGCAAAATGAATTTGAGAAGACAGAGCAGTGTCAGGCTGTTAGTAGCTCAAAAAGGATCTTGGCTCCCCTGAGCCTGAAGGCTGAGCACTTACCACTCAGGGCCCCGCGATAGATTTAACAACCAAACGCTTCCAAGGCAGGCGGTGGCCGGCCTGCTAGCCTCTCCCGCCCCGACTCCTCCCCGAGGAGACCATTAGCACCTGAAAATGGAGAAGCCACGGCCTTGGCCACAGCATCTGGGGTTGGACGCAGCACTGCAGAGCGAGGCTGGATCCGCACGAGAGCCAGGGCTACGAGACAGCTTCACGCGCCGCCGCTGCGCTGGGGCTCGTATTTTTGGAAAGAGCATCCCAGAGGGCTGCAGTGGATGCTGCTTGTTCTCGCGCCAACCCTGACTGTTTTGGAAAGTTTGGTTAAGCTCCATTTGGCTGCCTCTGAGTTATTCAAGCACAGAAAGGGGGGTTATTGGTTACAGGATGTTTCAGATTTTTTTTCTGAGCACGGTTCGGTTGAGAAAGCACAAATTTGGCCTGCCTGGTGCAGCTCCTGCAGCGAGGCGAAGCAGCCTCTTGACACGAGCATGCAAAGTCACGGCTAACTCAGCAGAGCATTATTTAAAAGGACATATTCAGAGCTCGCAGCCCGTGTCTGCTCAGTCCTATCTCTGCAGCCAGGGCCAGAGCCACCTTCTCTGCAGCCCAATTCCTCCATTACCATTCACCCCCGCTTCGTTTCTCTTCATGCCTCCGGCAAAAGCCACTCTCCCCGAGCAGCGCAGCACCGTGCGCTGCTTCACCATGCAGAAGGTTTTGCAGGAAAGGCTGGACAGGAGCAGGCAGGGTTGCTCCAGGCTGCCCTGCAGAGTCAGCGCTGCACCTCAAAACACCCCGGGAGCCCAGGACGCCCCCTCCTCCTCCTCAGCTGCTCGCTAGCCGTAATGCCGATAATAAAGAAACCTCTGTGCGTCTCCAGGGAAGCGGGACTCAGAGAGGGGCACAAAGACTCCCGCAGCTGTGTGTTTGCAAACAACCCAGCTGAGCTGTGAAGAGGGGCTGAAAGCAGTAATTGTCTTTAATTAAAGGAGGTTGGAGGCATCTCAAGCTTTGACAAAAGACATTTCCAGTCTGCTAGCAGCTCCAGCACTCATCGCTGCTGCAGCCGCAACCCGGCCCGCAGGTTCGAAGACGGCGCGTGACAGCGGGGACGTGGGCACGCCAGCCCAAGGGTGCAGAGGCACCGGTGCCAGGGCAATGCCACGCACCCGCAGGGCATGAGAGATGTGCACACCTGCACTCCAAGGAGGATCCAGCAAGTCAGCTCCCAGCAGGACGAAATACCTGGGACCCTTGCAAGCCTCGCACTTTGCACCAGATCTGAGCCAGATGTGCCTGTGTTGGGACCCAGCAGCTGGCTGAAGGCGTCCCACCCTCCTGCTCGCCCTGGCTGCACATGTCTCTGTCCAGGGGTGTCACCTCCACCCTGGCTGGTGTCTTACCCCTGTCTTGATCTGCCCTCGTCACCCTCCTGCAGTGGTACCCGCACCCCGTGGTGCCTCACAGGGGAAGCCGCGATGCACACAGAGGTGATGCACACAGGCAGAGGCTACAGACCAAACACCAAAAGCGCTATTGCTGCAGCTCCTCCCAGACTAATTAATTAATCCTCCTCGTTAGCGAGCTACCTAGGCTGGCATGGAGCTCTGTCATGATGCTGTATCCTTGCAAGCTCATGTTGGGCTAAGCAGCCCTCGCCACAGCAGGAGCACACGCCGTATCGGACCCCCGCGTGTATGGATGCTGCCCCCCCCGGAGCCCTCTGCCAGGGCTGGCCCTTGCTCCCAGCCACGCTCTGAGCTTCAGGGAGATGGCAAGCAAGCTCAGGGTACCAAAATGTCCTCCCTCCCTCGTCTCCTCTGCGCTCAGGGATGAGGGTCCCCAAGGAGGGTGTATTGCCCACCATACACTGTTTCCTCCCTCCCACCTGCATTTGCTTTTGGCCTTCCAGCACATCAGCGTGCAGCATATCATGGCTCTGGTTTCCATGGAAACCCCATCTCAGCCCCCCCCACCCCATACGCAACACAGTTGGGCTGGCGCGGCAGCGGTGGTCCCACGTGTCCTGCCACCCCATCCCCAGCTCAGAAACCTGCTCCTGGTTTCCACCAAGGCCTTTCTGACCCATTCTCATGGCAGCGGCCAAGGCAGCCCTGGTGTCAGGCACCCGGTCTGGAGGGAGGCCGCCTGCTGCCAGAGGAACGTGTCGCGCTAAACCTCTCTTCTTCAGGCAGGACTGAGCAGCAAAACTGCGCTTGCATCCAGTCTGAACTCTCTGCTCAGCTTTGCACGTTATGCTTTTATTGCTTTCCCACGCGCAACCCCTCTTCCCACACTCCGCTCGGTGTCTGCCTTGCAGCTGGAAGGGCCAGAAAATCAGCCCCGGCATGTGGGCAAATCCCTGCCATGGCCCCTGCAGAGGTGCAGAGAGCCAAATGCACCCAAAATCATTAAAGATGCCCAGCATACACAGGCTGCGTGTGAAGTGCACGTGCATTGGGCTCGCCATGTCCTAGAGGAACCACCGTGCATGTTGGGCAGGTCCCCATGCACATATTTTTGCCTGGGAAATCCTGGAAAGAGCAGCAGCGCTCTAATTCAAGAGAAACAAAAACAAACTGGGATTGCTTCCATCTGAGCCAGACAGCAAAAACCTTTCCAGAAGCAAAAAAAAGACCAGTTCTAATTATAGGGTATCCTGAAGATACACATGCTTGGATTTGTCACTCTATTTGCAAATTAACCATACTCATGGTGGCAACACGAGTAAGCAGTGGGCATGATAAAGTTCCTCTTCTGGCTTCCTAATCCTCTTTAGAAAGCAGAACAACCAGCGTGAGAAGTAACCGGGGGCGAACTGGTGCGCCCTGCCATTTCCAGTGCCGCAGACCTTTTGCAGGTCCTAAGGCGAGGATTTGCACGGCTGCAGCTGGAAGACTGAGCTTGAGAAAGCCTGGAGGTCATTTTTCCTACAACAGCTACCCCATCTCTTATTCTTCAGTCAGTGCCACAGGTCCGCTCCTAGGGTGTAAATTGAGAGTAAAACACCAACATTATTGCTCGGATCAATGTCCGAGCTGACGTAGGTGACGGTAACAGCATAACCACTGTACTTGTGAAGGTGACTGAAAATTACAGCTTCGCTCTCCTCCTCCAAACGAGAGGAAGGCTGGCGAGGCACCACGCGCCGGGAAGCGTGCTGTGGACTGCTAGTAGCAATGCAATGGCAAACGCAGGCAATTTTTAATCCGTCATTGGGGTGCGCAGCAGGGAAAGGTGAACAAGAACCTTCTCTGGGTGTGAGACATTCCCCAAATGTTTCTCCTAATCCTGTTTTCCCCGCTTTTACTCTTTCTGTTTTATTAACGAGGGCTGTGCGTATACACTGAAAAGCTCAGAATTAATTTTGCTCGCCGTGTTGCAAGGAAAGGCCTGCAGCAGTAGCATTTCCACTGCGGTAAACCCTCCTAAGCTTCATGCCTTCAGCTACAGGAATCCTCTGGGTGATGGCTGGCGTGAGAGAGCAGCTCCAGCATCCGCTGCCTGGGCAGCCCGAGGCATCACCTCCTCCTCCTCCTCCTCCTCCCTTGTCACAGCTCCCTGCAAGCCAAAGACGGTGCTGTAGGATCCTGAGCCCCTCAGGTGGGGATGAATGGGGAAGTCATCTGCCAAAATAATGCTCTTGATTGTGGTTACAGCAAGACAGACATCTGGAGAATTGTCACCGGCACATGAGACTGGAGGGATAAGGAAAAAGGGAGGGGAGGGAAAGGCAGAGGAAGGCTCATGAAAAACCAGTTGGTTTCTACTGAAACGTCTCAAGAGAGAGATCAGCACCTTAGAAATCCCCGGTTAAGGGTCTGTTGCCCAGCAATGTCCTGCATCCCACCTGTCCCTTGATGCTCCATGCGTGTGGGCACTTTGGGCCACTGCACGGGGCACCAGCCCATGTCCCTCTGCACACCCCAGGAGGACGCAGACACCGTGCTCAGGAACAGCTCTCCTGAAGGGCAGGGAGAAAGGTGGAATGGCATGATGGAAACCACCCGCTGATGTCTGAGAGGAAACATGCCCCTGACGCTGCACAGACCCTTCCCGCGTCTCTGCAGAAAGCCTCCTGGAGAGCCGATGCCATAAAAAGGCAGATATCGTGCATTTAATGGAGTGTGCTGTTTGACAAATATTATCTGTTACTACAGCCGCTTCAGAAGTCGCTACGATCCTTCCAAAAGCCATCCAGCCTGGGAGAAATGCCGTTTGGAGCAAAGCATCCGCGTTACTCTACTTTATGGGCTCCACTTCAGGCTGCACTTTAATTCTTACTAATCTTGAGGGTTTGGGCATTTTGATAGTTTGAAATGAATAAAGCCTTTATCACGTGTCCGTTTATTGTTCACTCTGGTCCCGTCTCCTGTCACAGCTGCAGGTGTAACAACCGTGGTGCTCCTGGGATCATAATGTTTTGAAAGGAGATGGCTAGATTTGGTTTCAGACTTAAAAATTGTCTTCTTGAACACAGGGTCTCTGTGAGCTCTGGATGTGACAATAGTCTGAAAGTGCAAAAAGACTTTGCAAGTAGGAGCTTGTCGTCCTTGAAAACTGTCAGCGCCCAAATACTGAAGAACCAGATACTCCCTCAAAATGCATTTTGAATTTGCTCCATTAGCCATAGGAGTTATTTCAAGCCACCGCCTACCAAACCTGTGGACCTCCAACGGGACCCTCACGTCGTGGTCCAGGCATGCCCATCACCTCCCTGGCTGCCACTGCAGCATCACTGCGGTACCCACAGCCCATCGCGGAGGGGTGAGCCAGCCCAAGTGCTTGGGATATGCTTGAGCACAGCATTGTACACTCAAGCATCAAGAGCCCCGTTGGCCAACCAAAACCATGAGATGGGTTTTTGCAAAGGTCTCTCTAGTTTCTGACAGAAGGAGCAAAGCCAATATCCCCAGTTTACCTCCAAGGACTCCGGGAAGATGCTAACACCTCGGCAGGTGTCATTTCAACCTGCTGAAGCGAAGAAGAGCTCTCCGTCTTGCTTCAGAGACCTGGAAAGGCTTCACAGGAGTCACCTACCTGCAGAACACATTGTGTTCACACAGGTCCCCCCCTTCTGGGTGTCTTTCAAAGAAAAGGATGCGGGAGGAGCAATGCACTGAGTTAGCAGCTCCAGGTCTCAGTAGGACTTTTTTCCGTCTCCCCTTAATAGGGTGCTTTCCAAGACCCAGTGACTTACAATCTCCTGCTCACGCTATACCTTGTTCCCCATTTTCCAGCCTGTAAGACCTGCCATTCTGCAAATTCCTAGTTTCTCAAGTACTACAACCAGTTTCCCCACTTCTCGGGCAGATGCTGGACTCCAGCAAAGGCACCCGAGCTAGGTGGGTATGGGGCTGCCGCTCACTCAGAAGAAGGCTCCTGCTGAAGCTCACTGGTAGGGAGGAAGTCAAGGATGCTGGTTTGGAACCCCTTCTGCTTGACAATATATTTCCAACGTGGTCACAGCACACCCAAAGCATGGCAGCGCTCTGCAGCCCTGCTTCAAACCAGCTGCTGGCCACGTCCCACAGTCTGCCGGGCTGTGCCCCTTCTTTCATGTCTCTTTTTAATACCTAGCAACAGGGGGTTTTTTAATTTTATTTTCTTAGACACCACTTCCCCAAAAGCCAAGAAATGAAGGCAATGAGGGGATGTCTCAGACTCACCGGACAGCACTCACCGCAATTCTGCCTGGTTTTGCTCCGCGTCCTTCAAGCAACTCCTTCCTTATGGTGTTTAAGTTACAACATCCGCCCACGCCACGACTGGGTAACGCGGATCAGTGTCACCTAACTTAAGGTCTCCTTCAAAATGTGAAAATGTTGTGTATTTTGCTTGGCCAAACCTAATTTAACGTTGTTTGAAGTTTGGGCTATGTAAACACAGCCATCGTGTGAGCTATGAACACTTTGATTCCATTTCCTAACCTTTATGGGCACTTTTATGTATACTTTCCAGTGATATACTATGTTTCTAAGGCATATGGGGAACAATAAAGAGTTTCCCTGGAGCTAATTAAGCTAATCATGGCTTCTAGATTAAATTTTCTGTAAGATTTTTACCTTGTATCGCTAAAATAAAACAACTGTGCTCTTACGAGGGATCATCTGACATCAGAATAACTTTAAATCACCGCAGAAAATGTCTGAGGGTATTTCCCAAAATTAAACGTTCAAAATAATCTCTTGGTTTTGGCCCGACTCACAGAAAAATCTCAAATGAAAAAAAAAGAATCCTCAAAAGCAGCGTTTTCTCCAATTTTCCTCAAGTTACATACGATGAAGAATATTCTCCTCTTGCCCCAAAAAGATTCAGCACTCTGATGAATTCAGGGGAAAACCCTCCTTGCCCCCCAGATCTCGGAGCGCTTTGATTCAAAGGAAAAACTAATGATAAAAACCACGTTCCCTTCATTTTATGGCAATAATGAGTTAAAATCCTGGAAGCCTGGGCCTGGATCCCAGCTATTCATTCCAGTTCCTATTAATGTTTACCACTTTTCTCAGAAAAAAAAAAAGGGGGGGGTGGAAAGGGAGGCCTATGAAGGAGGGAGAGCAAAAGCTGGAATAAATGCTGCTCTCCTGCAGGCGTCGGCATGGGATGCTGCCAGAGCCGCTGTTCCCCCCTCACATGGGTGTAGCAAGACCAGGAATGTGGTATTTGATCCAAAATGCTGTTTCATCTTTAAAAATAAGTCAGCGGGGGATTTTCTTATCAGTACAGACGTCAGCTCCATGAAAGCACCCGTATTACAACGGGGCTCCCGTCCCTGCACCCAGGACACATCAGTGCACACGGAGGGTCGGAGGGGACATCACTCTTTCTCCGGTGGAGACTCTCCAGCTCTGCTCTCACCCACCTCCTCCCAGCTCGCTGATCCCAGCACAACAAAATGCCTGGGGAGTAAGGATGGGGGATGCAACCTGTCCCAAAGCGGGAAGGGGAGCAGAGACCTTCCCTGCAGCTTTGCTGGGGAAGACCTTGAGCAGAGAGAAGAAAGGCCTCGTGACAAGGGACGGGGAAGCACCAGCTACGGCAGATAGTGGCAATGCAAAACTCCACCATGTCTCTCTGAGAAATGCTGGGGATGGCCATCGTCTCCATCAGGAAACTCCCAATGGGTTTTGCCGGACCTGAGATCTCCATCCCTTCCTCCAACCCAAGGGACTCATCATCTGCCCATACTAATACATGACAATACACTGTTCCCCTCCAAGCTTCCAGCGGGCTGCTCTCGGGTTGTCTTCTGCGCACTGCTGGAGTCTTTCCTACACCTTCACAACAGGGCTGGGAGTGCTCTGCAACGCTCCCGCTGTTCAAAAATCACACTCATGTCCTGGAAAACCTCGTCTCCTCCCTTTCTCTATAAAGGCTTTTGTGGAAGGTCTCAGCCCATCCCTTGTCTTGAAAGCAAAATGAGAAAGCAGTTCTCATTTCCTTTGCCTCCTTTTGGCCACGAAGGTCTAGTCCCTCAGAAGCAGCATTTCCTATTCTGAGGTGAGCCGTCCATCTCCCTCCTTCAGCAGCAGATGTCTTGCCCCATTCCTGGACCACCCGTGACCCTCCTCGTGAGGTCAGCATCTCTTGGGGCTTCATGCCGCCAGAAAATAAATGCCTCATCCCCCCCTGTCTGACACCCCCTTGCTCTGCCAGGCTCCCCCTGGTCCCACCCCAACGCTCAGAAGCCCAAACGCTACCCAGCAATGTGCAGAGGAGAAGCTGGCATCTCCTCCGACTCCAGGGTGCACTGAGCAGGCTTGGAGTGGTTAATACCGAGCAGCTGCAATCCCCGCCACAGCCCTAATTGGATTCACAACATGGAGAGGTCAGCAAGAAGCAGGAGGGAGAAGAATCAAAGCAATGGAAAGAAAGACGCTGTATTCTTGCTTCCCAGACGGAGAGGGAGGAGAGGGAGAAGCCCAAAGAGCAGTATCCACAATGACATCGAGCCACGGCCGGTTGGGAGCATTCAAATTGTCAACAACCCTGTAGAAAAGGCAGACAAATTCCCGTTTTGTACTTGGGAAGGAGCCAGGTGATGTAATCATCTTATAGGATGATGGTGAAATACTTTCCATTCCAGCAGTAACTCAAGATGTTAAATAGCAGCTACTAAAGTTAACGTTGTTAAATCAGTATGTCAGGACAGCATCTACCTAAGAGCTTTTAAAGAGATGGCTGATGAACCAGCGGACAGTTCATGTTCACTTTCCACATGCCGTGAAGTAGTAGGATGTTTCAGAGATGTAGGAAAAAGCTATTTGTTAAATGAGGCAGTCTTGGCTATTTTTGGACTGCCGCTGCAACGTCAGTACCAGTCAAATAAGGATGTGCCAGCTACAGGATTTGGTCACCGAAGGATTAAAGGAAGGTAGTAACAGCAGTGCCAACCTACGGACATTTATGGAAAACAGATTAAGGCAAATTAGCCTTGTATGGTTTTTTGATGCAATTACAAGATTGGCTGGGAGAGGCAACAGCATTAATGCAACGCACCCAAACTTCTGCAGAGCATTTCCCTTGGTAACACATGATATTTTGATTCAGAAATTAGAGGGTCCACCGACACTGTGGGACATATTCAATGCATTAAAACTTGGCGAGCTGATACTGCTATGGTCTGAGATCTAAGCAGGGAATGTGCAGAGAGCAGGTCTGTTTCTACTACAGCCAACAAATTTGGTTCGTGCCTCTGGGCTATTTAACATTTTTATCAATGACCCAGGAGAAAGCCCAAAGCATTCCCAATAAAGTTAGCTGATGACATGGAAGTTGTAGTGTGGTAAATACTGAAGATGATGGGTTCCTGATACACAGCAATCCGGATGCCTCGGTGAGCTGGGCACAAGCAAGGAATGCGCATTTCAGTACAAACACATGTCAAATCACACCTCCGGGGACAAGGATACGGGCCACAGCCGTCATCTGCTCCCAGTCCCACTGGGAAGGGCAAGGATCCTTCAAAAGCACCCACAGAAATGCCATTGCCAAAATGGTTAAAGCAAAGGGGGGGATATAGGAAGAGGGAAATCTCAGCATCCCCTCTGGCACTCAGCTGATCACTACGAGCATCCTGTGCGTGGGACGGTGGATCTGCCAACAGAAAGGCTAAAGCAGTGCCAAGGGCTGAGAAGAGCCAAAAAAACTAGCTGAAAACCTTACCAGAGGACCGGGGGCCAAGGATTACTCTTAAACAGGCACACGGAAAGCAGAGGTGTGGTGGTGGACAAAGTTCACCAAGGTCCGAGCGCCAGGCGCAGCCGGGGGTAAGAAGACAGGAGCAACCGCTGGAAGTGCTTAACGGGCAATTCTCCATCTCTGGAAACATTTACATCATGATTGGCTGTATCTGCTCCAGCTCAACCAGGAATGCTTCCTGCAAGAACTTAATTACCCCTAGGGTCTTACAATTTATTGGCTGGGTCCAACATTATCAGTGGAGGCCCAGACCTGAAACAGGCATGGAGCCATAAATAGCCTCTTATCTTCAAAACATCACGTACTTATCGGACGTGACTGTAAGACAGCTAGGACGTACCCTTCTCCAGCACATCAGAAAGCTGCACGCCCCTCCAAGCCCTTAGCACATGCTTGCCCCGCTTCGAAACCCAAGCACAGCACAGCTGGGACAGACCCCCACTGCTTCCCACACCTCTGCAATGGAGGAACAGCTCTGGGTCCTCGACGCAGGTGTACCTGGACATCACTGCCTCTGCACCCACATCCCCAGCACACGGTGGGTGGTGGCAGATCTGCTGCGCTGGACCTCAAAATAACACGCAAGCATAGGCAGGAAAGCCCGTCATGGAGCCCACCTGCAGGACACACATCTGCAAGGGCACAGCCCTACCAAAACCCACCAGCCAGCCCCATACAGCCCCAGACTGGGATACCCCACGTACAGCAATAACCCCGGAGGTCACGCTTCTCCCTTTACAGCTGGACTTGGGCTGAGTCAGTGCTGGAGCTGACCTGGGAGTGTCCAGCTGGGTCGGTGGTGGAACCAGGCTGCAGTGTTGGTAGGGCTGGACAGGACCGGCACCAGGCTGGGTGCTGGAGCTGGGTCAGGACTCCCACATCCTCCCTCCTGGCTCTGCCCCCAGGGAAGGAGCAGGAGGAAGGCAGTGCAGGCTCCAAAGGGGACACACAGGGGTGGCCCAGCTCCACCTTGAGCTGGAGAAGACAGGTGGCAGCCTGGATCTCCTACAGACCACCTAGGTGACCAGGTTTCTCCTATTCCCAGCACGTCACCAGCTCCTCTCCTCCTCAGAAACGACTGTGACCCCAAGGGATGACGCCACATGTGTCTGACAGCAAGAGAGTGTCACCACCAGCTTCTGAAGGGCAAAACCATCCCTTGTTACCACGGCAAGACCAGGACTCCCTGCGCTCGGCGCTGTATGAGTGCAACAAAGAAGAGGCTGCCCGCTGCGAATGCAGTCATCAGACACATGGGCAGATGTCCTCCAAAGCTGGAGAGGAGCTGGAGATGCACGCAGGGTTCAATAGCTAGGACCAGCAGCCAGCGGCTGCCATCCCTGAGCAGGCAGAGACCCTTGCAGGCAGCGTTCGTCTACCGTCCAGTCCAAACAGAGCGAGCAGGCAGCACAATAGCTCTGCCTCCGCCGTTGCAGAGGGGAGCCAATGAATAAGGGAGGCAGAGAGAGAAATGCGCTTAATATGCTGCATGGGAGGGACGGGCGGGGGAGAGGGGGGAGGCGGCAGACAAAGAACAGGGAGATGGAGAGAAAAGACGCAGGCAGGGAGCAGGAGAAGGTGAAGCGGGGAGGACGGGGCTGGGCGTATCGGGCCGGGGGGGAGGCGGTGCGGGGAGGCGCGTGCACGGAGCCCCTCGCCGTGCAGCGGGAAGGAGCCGGGAAGCGAGCGGAGGAGCGGAGCAAAGAGGAGCGGGCGGCCAGCCCCTCACAGGGCCCTGCGGGATTGGTGAGCAAGGCCCAGAAAAATGAAAATCTCTTAACCACACAGAATTGTTAACTGCCCCCAAATCCTTTTGTGCTGGGGCTGCAAGCTTAGAAGAGCTTAAGCTGTTAGATGCATGAACTTCCTCCATAAATATCCCTTGTGTACACTGCCGTGAGCAGGCTTGCACTGTACTAGCCAGATGAAAAGCCCAGCGGAGAAAATGAGCAACTCCTTCCAGCGCCTTGCAGCTGCACCGAGGGGCCGTCCATTGCTCAGGATGCCCTTTTCCACCAGGAGCCCTTGGTGGGGCAGGACCAGTAAGCCATGTCCCCCACGCTCCCTGCCACGTCCCGTTTGGGCAACCGAGCCACGTGAGAGCACTTCACCCCGAAAGCCAGCTTGGATTTGCTTTTGTTTTGCTTCTGGAAAGGGGCCCAGATTCCCTCCCACCCCTCGAAACATGAGAAAACCTGCCGGCCACATGTACGAGTGAGTCCCCCAAACCAGGCGGCTCGTACGCTGCCTCTGCGGGGACCAGGGACAAGGACACGACGGGAGGTGGGCAGGGATGCAGGGCTGCACCCCACAGGTCCTTCCCAACATGAGCTGGGGAGGAGAGCTCTTTCTCTGCCCGACCGAGCCGGGGTGACCAGCCCTTTCCCCAGTCCTCTGTGGGGCTCACTGGGGGTGCAGGGAGAGGATGGGGATGTTATGGCTGTCCTGCCAACTCCGTGGCTGGCTCTCCTCCCTGGCCCCACTCTTCTTCTGGGGGCTGCTGGGGGAAAACGGAGAGTGGGTCCCCGTCTGGCACAGCCCTGGGGTCCCATCCAGCCCCGATCACACAGCCCCACGCGGGAAGGGGAAGGGGAAGGGGAAGGGGAAGGGGAAGGGGAAGGCAGCCCCAGAGCCAGCTGCCCCACGGAGACGGCACGCTGCCGGCCACCGTGTGATTAATGACGGTGGGGAGCACAGGGCCGGGCGCACGCCAGCACCGGCTGGAGAAACAGCTGCCAAGGTACTGGACCTCCCAAAATCCTGCTGCTGCGCAGACAAAGAGGAGACTCGGTCTCTCCCTCCTGCTCACTCCCTCCACCTTGGCCCCCCACTCCTGCCTCCTCTGCCTCCCCTCCCAGCCCCGCCAGCCACACTGCAGGGACACGGCTGTGCATAAGGAGGTCCTGGGAGCCCTGGGGCATTGCAAAGGGACCGTCCCTTGGCTGGGCTGGCAGCGGGACTGGGGAGCCCCGAGAAACCATAGCTGCATCAAAGCGAAGCACTGTGCAGGGCTGGGTCTGCTCAGGGAAAAAAAAAACGGCTGAGATGGAAAAGCTGACATGAATCATTTTGGCTTTCTGGTGTTGCTATGAATGCTTCACTTGGGCGTCGTAAAACACCCGTCTTCCCTTCGAGGCTGGGATTAGCCAGGCTCCCTTTCCATACCGCGTTGCAGCAGTACTTCCTTGCTGTCCCCGTCCCCTGCACCACCCCTGCTACAGCTGGAGGACACTTGATCACCCCAAGCTCAGTGGGGGGAGACGTTCAGTGGGTCAGTGAGGAGGAGCTCAATGCACGGATATTAAATAACACCCCCAGCACATCAGGACGCTTGACGCCTGAGCAGCCCAGCCACCAGCAGAAGACGCGGTGCCCTCTCCAAGAGGACTATCCAACCTGCAGTCCCAACCACGCATGGCCAGAGACTGTCCGTCCCCCTCTCCGGTGTGTCTGTCTCCCCACTTACCAGCACCTTCCCCATGCTTGCTCGGTGCTACCCGGCCACCCCTTCCCGCAGCAAGAAGACAGGAGAGGCAGCTCCTTCCCCGCGCTCTTCAGTGCCCACTGACATATCTATAATTGATCTCAGAGGAACCCCAGCTCTGCTCGGAGTGTGCCAATGCTATCAAAACCATAATGAGATTTTGATGTCTGGCCAGGACAGGGGGGAGAAGAGTCCATTTGCCAAATGTCAGGGTTTGCTCTGTGCATGGTACCACCACAGGTGCCCATTAAACACGCAGCTCTCTGGTCCCCATCTCTCTCCCGATAAGCCCAGCAGCTCCTTTCTCTCCCTCCCCAGACCCATGCGTGACTGGGGAGGAGCACTGAGATGGGCTTGGGCACGGTGCTTTCAGGGAGGGTGGTGCAGAGCCTCTCACTTGCCCGGGACCGCGCTGGCTCCATGGTGCTCAGCTGAGCCGAGCAGGAGCTCCTGGAGTCTGCTTGGAACATCTACAGGGGCAAGAGAACATCTACCCGGCAGGAGACCTCTGGGTGCTGAGGGAGCTCAGGGGCCAGGCTTGGAGGTGCCCAGGTTGGAGAGGTGAGCCTGGCCCTGAACAGCCCGTGACCATGTCCCACCCTGGGCCATTTGCACCTCACCAGAAAAATGCTGCAGACAACTTGCTCCCTCCCACCACATCACCTTTGGGTGCCTGCACTCCCGCTCCCCTCACCCCAGAACCATTTCAGCCCACACCAAGGCACAAGACGCAAACTGAAGTGAAAACAGGCCCAGTATTTTGGGAGGTGACTGCAGATGGGTGGCACGCACCACAGCTACACACACATGTCCCTCCAAGACCTGGGGAGCACGGAGGGCACCAGCCCCAGTCCGGCACCCCTGGACCTGGTGGCTCTGAGGACCCAGAGGTAATGCAGAGCCTCTGTAATGGATGGATGAGCCCGGGGCAGGAATTGAGGAGCTGGGGAAGGAGTCAGCGGCGACACACATGCTCCGCTCCCACGTCCCCGTGTGCTCCTCTCCCACCCCTGCCCAAGGAGGTCACTCCCAGGTGGCTTGTGCAGATCCCAGCTGCAAATCCCGACTGCCACCATCGGCACAGCCCACCAGCAGCGAGGCGAGCATGCGGAGTGAGACTGAAGGCAAGCGGTTACCTCTGCAGACGGTCCCGTTTTCCACCGACTCGTAGCCTGCCCGGCACATGCAGCGGCCGATGGGCACCAGCCACTCGCCATCCCCGTTGCAGTACAACTTGATCGGCACGTCCACCTCCTCTGCGTTCGTGATGCACGTCCCCCGGGCTGCCACCAGCGAGGTGCTCTCCGCTCCCGAGAGGGTTTCTTGGAAGACGGCCCCATTCTGGATCACGCGGGGACACTTGCGGTAGAAGACACGGACGGCAATCAAGGACATGCAGCCTCCATAGTCCTGGAAGGCCAGGTAGAAACCATTCTTGGAGACAGGCCCAAAACTGCGCACCTCAGTGTTAATCTTCATCACCCGTCCACCTAGGTCCACCTGCGAGAAGCTCTCGTCGGCAGCAATTGTGTCCACCTTCATCCAAGGATTCTCCATCCAGTTAGGAAAAGTCTTGGTGGCTGAGTCAAAGTCCGACTCAAAATAGTAGAGGTTAAAAGTCTCCTTACAGGAGCCTGGGACATTAGGGATGCTGCTGCAGTCCCGGACAGAAAATTTCATCTCCACGTGGATGCGGTGCGCTCCTCGCCTCCGGATGTACTTGGTCCGGAGCCAGTTGTTTTGGCTGGATTCAAAGACGTTGCACACCTGGTAGGTGCGAATCGTGTTCATGTTCTCATCGTACCCGCTCACCTCTTCCCACTGCGGACAGGACACAGAAAGTCAAGGGGCTGCACCAAACTGATGTTCCCCACCCGCCTCGCCTCTTTGCAACCCCACCATGTGCCAAGAGGGCGGGCTCTGGCAGTACCAGCTACACCACACCGTGCCCATCCCACCCGCAGGCAGTCCCATCAGTGCCCAGCACCTCGCCCCGGTACAGCACCAGCACCACCCTGCAAGCACCCCTGTACCCACGCGCCCCCGTCCTGTTCCGGCACGGTTTGACCCGCACTGCGCACCGGGAAGGCTCCGCGCCTTGAGGACCAGGTGGCCCAAGCCCTCGGCAGAGCTCGGGACCATCTCACTGCCAGCAGCACTGTGCTCCATGCCCGGATTTATGGTAAAGCATCTCTGCCGGGTGGCAGGGCACAGTGGGGCCATGCACCTCCTCTGCAGGCAGTAATGTCTTTAGCAGGGGCTCTCGCCCGTGGGCTGCGCTGTACGGCAGAGCCTCCCAGCAAAGTAACACGATGCCTTTAGCAGATGTATTCCCACCGGTGCCGCTACGATTACAGACGTGGCAGACGGGACCTGCTTTCTCAGGAGTGCGTAACGCGGCCGTAAAACTTCCTCGCCGGCTGCAGCCCGAGCACCGGTGCGGGCAGCCGGCTGCACAACGGGCCAGAAGCCAACGGCCTCTCCCCAGAGGCAGGAGGGAAGGTTTATGGGAGCCTGGCTGACCCCGCTGCGTAACCAGAAAGGGAGATGCTGGGCTAGATCCCGCTGGTAGCCCTCATCCCTGCCCCTTCAAGGGCCAACAGGCTTTGGGGTCCCTCCTGCAGGAGTGCACAGGACCCAGCCCCAGCTGTCCTAAACTGGATCTATGGGATGTCCTACGAGCCGTGGCATGACAGTAACATCCTTGCCAGCAAGACAGCTCAGAGCTGACATATCTCCCATGGGAAGCTCAGCCGAGCTCCCCCCAGCTGACTAACGGCTGACTGCCAGCTCTGGAGGAGTCTCCGCAGAGCTCAGGGCTGCTGTGACACCTCCTGGCCCTGTCCAGCTCCCTGTCCTTTCCCCAGGCTGGTTTTTTCCAAATCCTTCGGCGCTTGTTGTCTTCTCCATCCTTGGTAGGATGGGGAGACTTCAAGGGTGGGTGATGCACCAGGCAAGGGCAGAGCGGCAGCCTGTATCTGCCCACCACTCCTCTCCTCTGTGGTGTGCGAAGACGGGAAAGGGTCTTTGTGGGAGGAGAACCTTTCACTTGGCTCACCAGAGCATCTCCCCCAGCCCAGACCTTGCCAGGGGGCTGAGCATCCTCCCCATGCTGCCCCTCCCCACCCGCAGCATCCTCGTGATGCTGGCGGTAGGGACCGGGGTCCAGCCAGCATGTGGCACAGTCCCGGCCAGCTGGAACGGCTTCTCATGAACTTGTTCATAAACCTGCTCAAGTGGAAGCCGAGCTGTTTCCCATGGACATGAAACCCTGAGCACAACCCTGCCCTGGATGCGGGATCGCGAGACCCAGGGCAGGGCGGCAGCACAGCCAACGCTTCCAGCCCAGATCCAGCATCAGTGCCAGGACCAAGGTCCGCAGGGAAAACCCTGCAGGAGCAGAGCACCCCCAGCCCTCGGCCTGCAAACAGCCTCAAAGGCCATCCAGGACTGCAGAGGGAGGCTCATGAGATGGGAGACAGATTGCTCCTCGCACATCAAGGCTAACAGCCCAACAGAAGGCTGTCAGGGAAGATCCCCAAACAGCTCCAACCGCTTGTCATTGGCAGTGGCTGCAAATCTGCTGCCATCACTGGGGGAGGAGGAGAGCATCCTCGCAAAATGCAGAGGGAGCATTCGCTTTATTTTCCAGAAATAAATTTGGTGTGGTAGTGGAAAATTGCAGAATATCTTCATTTTTTAGGGCACCAGTTGGGAGGGGGGTGAAGGAATCAAGGACAAGGCACAGGGAAGCAATCCCTTCCCCTGCCCTGCCTCTGGTGTGGCTCTCCCTCTCCTGGACCACTCCTGACACCCACTCTGAACAGCGCGTCAGCCACCGAGACCCGGGGATGCCCAGCACCTGCCCCGTCCCCACCCACGCTGCACAGCCCCCAGGGAGGGCTCAGGACACGGGCCTGAAGAGCTCAGCCTGGCCAGGCAGGAGCAGCACAGGGTAGAAGCAGATGCTCTCCAGCTTGGGGATGAACAGTAGATGGTGGGGACAGGGCACAGGGAGACATGCGAGCGGCACGGGAGCTCCACAGCCAGGGAAAAAGCAACTGTTTGGGCTTTCAGCTCATTAATAATCACCAAAGAGGCAGTAAACAGGAGAAGCGCTCAGCAGCTTTTGTCTTCCAGGTGACGCTGGCTGCACCCAACCTTGCCGAAGCCAAGCCACCCATGGGTAAGGTGCCCTGCCTTGTCCTGACAGCGGGCACAAGGCTGCACCGGGAGAAGCCGTGAGGGCACCACAGCATCGGCACCTGTGACGTGCACAGTGCAGGGCACGACGTGTGCCGCGTCCCCCCAGGGACCTGCCCAGAGGTGGGTACGGGAGGCGATTTCCATCAGCAACACCGGGGCTGCACTGGACTTTCAGATGGGCATCTCCTCCCTGCTGGGGACGGGGGACCCGGGAGCACCCCGGGGGCCAGCCTGCCTGCTCAGGACCCCCAGCATCCTCCCGCATCCCTGCAGCAGTGAGCGGGGGGCTCCCGAGCTCCCTTTTCTCAGCTGGGAGAGAAAGTCACCCCCGTGCACCAGCCCCTGCGCTTCCTCGGCGCTTAGTTAGAAGCCTCTCCCTTTCTCCTCGCTCTCTAATTAACATGCCGGGAGCTCAAAAGAAGAAGGCAGCACAATAATACGGGGAGACGGCTTCCAGCAGGCCCAGGCCTCATTACCGCAGGGCTGGGGAGCCGGGAGCAAGGCATGCTTTACATATGGAAACACCGCAAACAAGAAAGGCTGGGCGAGGAGAGAAAAAGACTTGACCTCTGCTCCCACCTATTGTGCACCCGTCATCTCCCTTCGGCGGCCGGGCCGGTGCTGGCGGGGCGGCCGGGCTCACGGGCGGGCGCGGGGCTTTATCATGGTGATGGGGGACCGGTGCCGGCAGCGCCCGCGCCCCAGCGCGGCAGGGCAGCCGGGCTGCTCAGGAGCCGGGTTTAATCTCCTCGACGGAGGCTTTTCTTGGCCGTTTCTTTTCTTCTGCCAAGCCAGCTCTGGGAGGGGGCTTGCTGTCAGCCCTGGGGTGAGATCCACAGAAATGTCTTCATCCAGCCCCCGTGGAGGGTGGATGGAGGGCAGGATGGAGCCTGAGCTACCACCTCCGTGCACGGGGATGGGAAGGATCTCCAGGCTTTGGCCAGGCTGGATTGGGCCACCCGAGCCCAAGGGAGCAGGCCAGGGGTGTCGGGCACTGGGGCTCCATGCTGCTGCCGGCCACTGCAGCCAGAGCAGGGCAGGATGAAGGACCTTGATGCCCCATGCAAACCCCATGGGACATGGAGGTGGCTGGGGCCACTCCGGTTTTGTGCTGTGAGCGGAAGGGTGCAGAGGTGCACTGCCTTCTCTAAGCTGTTCTTTAAAGAAGCTTGTTCTGGGTGGTCTTGGGATGCGGCTCAGGGGACTCTTGGCACCAGTAAAGCGGAGAGACATCTCTCCTCCGTGAGATGCCAGGGATGCTGGGCAGTCATTTCAGGGTTTGACCAAATGGCTGCTGTGGGTGCAACCTAGCAGGCCAATGCCCTCATCCTTTTCTGCAACAAGTGACAGGCAATGGGATAACACGTGAGCTACTGGGGACAAACGACGGTGGCCTTGGCATTTTATTTCTCCTTCTCCCTGATTTTTAACTGGCTGCAGGCCAGCTTTACAGAGAGTATGACTTCTCATGTTGGCCTGATGCTCTAGGGTAAGAATTACACTCCTCCAGCACTGGGGTAGTTTTTGGAAGCGTTACCTCCTAGAAAACTACTGGAAACCTCAACTGTCATCCTCTTTTGTGCTCTTCCCACTAGACCTTTTCACGTGGCCAAGGCACTCTGCTTCAGCAGGTGACTTTTGTTGAGCCATCCCACCTACACTCACGTGCAGCAGGAGACCCCAGACGGGGCTCTGGGCCCCTGTAAAGCGACAGGATAACTTACCCCCGAGGGAGGATGCACCGTCCAGCCCAGCTCTGCCGTTGCCGTTGTGGAGTCCATCAGTGTCTCTGCAGGAGGAAGGTGAAACAAGGAGTCAGTGGCCATCCGGTCAATGGCCTGAGGCTGGCGAAGGGGAAAGAGGTGGAGAGGAGCCAGCCCAGGACTGCAACCATCGAGCCCAGCCTGTGCTGAGCCCTCTGGCCAGCTCTCAGCCAGAGGGGAGCCTGGCATCAGTCCCTCCACCAGATTTGCTTCCCCATCCATTGCCTACCGCTCTCTGGCCCGCTTGACTCCTGCAGTGCATGGGGGATGTGCCCTTCCACCCACCAGCCCAGCTGGACCTCCCTCCTCAAAATCCAGGATCGGGGTACCATGCCCTGGAGCAGCTCTGCTGCTGCAGACAAGGAGCCCAGCCTGAGCGGGCTTCCTCCATCACCTTCCAGTTTCTTTCGCAAAAGCAGGATTTTTTTTCTCAGCATTTTGCACGGTAGGCAGAATCCTTGGCGATGTGGTAGCACATGGGAAGGAAGAGCACTCTTAGGACTTGAAAGTACTAAAAAATTAAACCAACGTTAAAGCTGGTTTTCCAGGCGATTTGGGTTGAAATAGGTCAGGCGATGCTACCGCCGACCAGCACAGAGAAGTCTCCCTAAGCCACACGGCCAGCAAAACTTTTCTACAGCTTGACACACTTCCAGCACTGAAGTTTTTTTCATCCCAAATAGCTATAGGTTGGCCTAACTACACTGACGGCATGAGAACGGATGCTCAGGTTATGGCACCCCAATAGTTGGGCTAACATGTGTAGGTGTTCCCCATCCAGCATGGGAACGGGTTGGCCGCCCCATCAGAAACACATTGGACAGACACTTCCACGAGTGGTTTCCACAGTCTGCCTATCTGTCCTTCCTCCACGTCTGCGGTCGCACCCTCTGTTGCAACACAGAGGTTGAGCTGGAAGACGGGGACGGGGAGCAGAACAAACCCCC